>RJWT010022231.1:0-17275 GCA_004365215.1 Cuniculus paca
CACACCATAACTGTTTTTCACCAGTTTATCATAACCACATAACCATTTTCTTTCTTTTTTTTTTTTTTTGTTGGTAACCTAAGAGCTCCAGGCAGGGGGTGAGGAAAGAGCCGAAAGGTAGAAAGGAATGAAGGAGTCGAACTTAAATGTTACTGTGAAATATATTCTTGTAATACTCAGGCATATAGTTCAAGTTCCACCAATCATTTGCTTCATTTAGAACTTTATGGAAAACCCTGGGAGCAGGAACAAAGGAGGGTACATGACATGGGCCTAACTACACACACACACACACACACACACATACACACACACACTCACGGGAAAGAAGTCACAGTTTGAGAACTTACTAGTGTTCACTGCAAAATGATACTTTTGATAAAACTTAGATGGAGGTTATATATACTTATAAATAAATGTACAAATAAAAATAACAAATGAAACTATTATCTTCAAGCACACTATAACTTGTATGCTCTTATCTAAAATCCTCATGGACAAGCTGTCATGGATAAAAAAATACCAACAGCAAACACAAACAATACAATAGTATAGAACACCAAATCATTGCTTAGACTAATTTTATTTGTACCTGAATTATTTAAAGTTAAGCCCTTAGAAGAAGAATGATCAATCTAATTTTGAACTGCCGTACTACCTTGTCAGGTCTTCCTCCTTGTTTACTGGCATCCCAAAGGGACGAAAGGGGACTGAGAAGAAGCAAGCTTTGTGTTTTTCTTTTCTTCTATGTTAAGCAAACCTCATATCAGAATGTGTGAGAAGTGAAATAAAAATTAAGGAATAAAAAGCTGAGCTGTGAGGATGAGACAGGAGTCAGGGAGAGCCCATCAGCATTACTGAGGGTGGTAGGAACACTAACAGACTAACTGGATATTATCCTGATAGTCAGTGTTTGGACCACAACCACCCTGTTTTGAGACTCAGTCAGTCACCCCAGGACAACAGCCTCAATTTCTTATACAGTAGGATAGCGCTGCCCTTATTCTTCACTAGAAAGACATTATATTTTGCAAAATACAGTAAAGTAACAGAAACCTGCCCTATTCTTCCATTGTACATTAATTCCTCATCTCTCCATAAGCTCTAGCCCTCCTGCCTTACTGGCAGAAATGTGGGTCATATTTATGTTTAAGAATAGAAAGTAGCACTATAACTATTTCAAACAAATACCTTGAACCTCATTAACTATGTTGAGTTCATTTCATATTTAAGATCCTAGATCCAGCTCTGACCTCTTTCTGGCAAGTGACCTTGAACGAGTTGTTTAATCTCTCCAAGGTACGTGTTCTACATCAGTAAAATGAGGTGAATATTAATCTCAGAAAGTTCTCAGGGGGATCAAGGAAAACAGCTTACAAAATACTAACTATAGTTCCTAGTCCATACTAGACACTCGATAAATGAAGTGATTATTATTGTTCAAAAACATGGAATTTCAAGTTTTATGAGAATTTAGTGTCCTGTTTTTAAGTTAGAGACAACTAGACCATTAGCAAAGATTTTCAAAAACCAAGAGTTTAGGAAGTAGAAATTTCTACCTTGTGTTGGTCAGCTTTCCCCACTACAAGGCCTTGAATTCAAAGCTTCCCTCTGCTACCAGAAGCAGGAGAAGGCTTGATAATATAATTCTCTAATTCTCCACTGACTCATGGCATGATAAGAGTAATTGCTTATAAAATCATTGAGACAATCAAAATGATGTAAACAAGACGCTTTTAACACATTGCCTGGCACGAAGTAAGTGTCCAATAATGGTTAGCTGCTAATATTAACTTTAGGGATTATTGTGTTTCAGTCCCCTTTTGGTTATAAAATGTCGAGTTCTTTTTCCACTATACAACTAGATATTTTTCACTTGTGTTGCTTTAGTTTTTCTTTTTTAAAGATTAATTATTACCAACTCTGCTAACCACTGAAAATTTTCAAAACGTCCCTTAAGTGTCTTTATCTGCATTCTTAAAGCATGGTGGTTTGTGATACTTTTCTAACGAGGCTCTGTCCCTGACTCCTCATGGGCTTAGTGAAATCTCCTAGGTGGTAATGTTCATGAAGATACGTGATTATACTTACAAAGCCTTTGCTGGTCATAGAAATAGTAATAATCGCTTTCCTCAAATTTTACAAAGAAGTCCCAGTTCATATTACAGTTTAATACAAATTTTAAAAAGGCATTTTAAAATATTCAATATCTCATTAAGAAAAGTCGGCGTTCCCTGTGGTTGTTCTTGTAGACTATCGCTCGGAATCAGTAATGGGCAGCAACCTTTTTAACAGAAAGATCGCTCTTTGTCCCCCTAGTGGCCAAACGCAAAATAACAACAGGTAAAGAGAAGACAGAATTGCTGAGGGAAAACTGTTCCAACGCCTTGATTTTACAGATGAAAAAACTAAGGCCAGAAGATGAGGGCTTGGCCACAACTATTCCATATGTAACAAATCACCGGCGTATGGAAAAGAATAGAAACAGTCTGAATATTATGATGTCTGGATAAACACTCGAAATTACACTTAGTTAAGGGTCTTTTAAATTTTTCCTTATCAATTGACATTAGGGTATTTTATTTGTTTTCTTTTTCTTTCTAAAAAAAAAGATAGTAAGTGCAGTTCCCCAGGCAAAGATAAAACCATAGCTGTGACCAAAAATTCTTCCTGAATTCTTTTTTAAGAAATAAAGACTGCCCCAGGATTGCAAAGTGTGCCGACAGAGCTCCCGTGAAGTGGGGACGAGCGTCAAGAGAGGTGCATCCTTGTAAATGGACAAGGACCCACAACGAACAACAAAGACGCTAACTATGATTTTTCTTACCTGTAAGGCACTCCTAAGTAGGGAAAGATTGCAAGCAGGTAAGGTATACGCCTGGCACAAGAGAAAGTCAAATTTTGTTGATTTGAAAGAAAGATACAATATTTGGTTTATTTGCTAGCTCTAAAATTTAACAAAAGTGCAGGTTTGGTTTGGACATAAATGCATTAGGGAACAGAAACCATTAGCCAGATATTTTGAGGCCAATAATAATACAGAAAATAGTCATGTAACACCTAAAATGCATTTATCTTAAAATCAGAAATTTCAGGCTATGGCAGGGTTTAATTTTCACATCACTACACATGGATTCCACAATAAACTCAATAAATCTGAAAGAATCTACAGGAAATTACTTCAAAGTATATGTCTGAATCTCGGTTCTGACTCATTCTAGCTGCCTGACCTCAGGCAAATTGCTTCCCATTCCTCAGTTTCCTCACCTGCAAATGAGAGTGGTAATATCTACTGTACTGTCAGAAGGAATAAATGAAACGATCTATATAGAGAATATGTAGCATCTTATCTTAAAGATAGGTCTTATCAAAATGCTGAAGCACCCATTTCCTAACTTTAAAGCCAAAGAGAAATCAAGAAAAACAGTGAATAAAAGCAGCTTCAGGGTGGGACATGGGAGACATGCTAGTCCAGTCCTTCTACCCCTCTAATGAGACATATGACATTGGACCAAATGCTCAACCTGTATCATTCTTGGTTTCTCACTGCAAAATAAATAAATAAATAAATACAATACAATAATAAGTTTAAATCTAAATTCAATAATGTCAAGTTTGACAAGGATATAAAAGATCACTTAATCCCAAATCTGATCTTTGAATTCATTAATAACAAGTGTGTACCCAGAATACCACTGAACATCTTCAATGATAGGACTGATCTCTAGCTCAGTCTGCCAGCACCTCTCATCTTGAACAACGCTAATAGTCTAAAAGTCCCTCCATACGTCAAGCTGAAATTATATGACATTGCATGTCACTGAATCTAAGACACCAATCATAGAACCAGCACCATTATTTCATGAGTCGCTAAGAAAGAAAAGGTCCTGCCAATTATGCCATGATATGATGCTTTCTTATCATATCCATAGTAAGTGGTATAGAAATTTCAGTGAGGTTAAAATATGAAAATATGGGTGCCTTAGAATAAACAAAAGGCAAATCTTCAGTAGTTTCTCAAAATGATCATATTGAAACACCTGGAGCATTAAAAGTTAGTCTAATTATCTCTCACAGGACAGTTTTTCGAGTATTACAAAATTCTCTTTTTTGGTCTTTTCATTTTTAGCTCATAAGCAGGATCTTAAGTTTATGAACCAGCTCCAGTGTTTTGTCTGCTAAATCCATTCTAGTTTATATGAATCTCTACTCACTCATAGAGTCGAGCACCAGACACTTCATCAAACATCAAAGCTGACATGATAACCAAAACCAAAAAAAAATTCTTCACCTTCAGTTATACAATGAATATATAATATATCAGATGAAAAATAACTTGTATTCGAGGTGCTTTACATATCTTATGACGTACAGCAGAAATACAAGAGAAGAGGTCATAAACAAAAGAGTATTTCTGTGTGGTACCCAAAAAGGACAGAGTCTGTAGGTGAGGCCTGGTCCATTGTAAAGGAAATACTGGTACTTCTGCAGATGGTAACTTTTCCAACTTCACATCCTCTCTGTCTTCTTTTTGACAGCCATGGTATACTGTGAAATTTTGATGTTCTTACAATCTATAAAATCCCAAAATATTTTTGAACATATGCTATTATATTGTCTTCCCCACTTGAGCTTGTCACTCTTCCCATCAAGTACTTCTATAATTGGGAGGCGGGTTGGTGGGAAAGGAGAATTACTTTTCCCTCTGAAGGAAAAGGTAGGATTTGATGTTTATTCTGATCTCGTTATAGCTTGCGCTTAGATGGTACAATGCTAGGCTCCAGGGTGCTGGGATTAAGGGTGGGAGTGCTACCCACCCAAAGAAATCTGGATAAAATAAAGGGAGCAGAAAGAGGCTGTTAAGGTCCCTTGTTCCTTTGCTACCTTCTGTCTGCCATGAACTGTTGCCCTCTGCCATGTGCCACCCTGCCTTGGAACCAGCCGATTACGGACTGAAACCACTACAAACTGTGAGCTACATAAACCTTTCCCCTTTTAATCTGGGCTGTCAGGTATTTTTTCTCAGCAATGTCAGAAACATAACTAAAACAAGTCTAAAAGGATATCCTGGCACATCATATTTCCTCCTAATGATCTGTTTCTTCTAAATGAGGCCAGTCCTTTTGTGCCACAGTACAATCTAGATTCTCAGACTTCCAAACTTGAGTTTTCATATCTGATCAGGAAAGTTTATGTTCTACTGTAAGGCAATGAATAAAATATAAAAAAAGAAAAATTCAGCAAAATTGAAGTCCACTTTACAGAGCTTAAAATACCCAGAATACTAAAATATTCTGTGTAGGTCAATAACATTTTGCATTGTGCATTTATCTCAGTTGAAAAAAATCTCCTGGTTTATTGTAATCTACCTATGGTAATGAGTCAAACATAATGATCAAGAGGGAAATGTCTTAAAACATCCTGGGATCCAATTCTCTTTAAATACAGTATTCGAAGCTCTCCCAGGATTAGAAACCTGGATAAGCACATGTAATTTGTGTGAATTTAGTTTAGCTTTATTGAGATGTCTATGGCTCTCACAAAAGGGAAATTCCATTGAGGTTTCCTGTCTCATTTGTTTCAGGTCAATAATACTTACAGTGGCCAAAGCTGTTTTTCCCCTTTAAACACATTTTCTCCTTTCACTGACACATATGTGCACACGCACACATGAGGTGAAAAATGAGCATTCATTCTCCAGTGAAATCTGTTCACTTGTGCACACGATGATAAAGTCATGAGCAATGTAATACATGTATGATTTCTCGTTGTAACGCACTTAGAGTAAGTTTTAGATCAAAGATTTGAATCAAAACCAGCAATGCCAAGATTCTCAATTAGGCACATGGTTTCAGATGTGAATTTTTCTTCTAATCAGGAATAATTGTTAATTTATCATAAAAATGTTTTTACCGGGTAATCATTGCATACAGATGTATACTATTGAAAAGAAAGTCAGGTAAGTTGTGATTATTTATTTATATGCATCACCATTACACAGATAAGACAGCCTCTTAATCATCTGAAGAGAGATTTAGTGTAAGTTAGAATATTCTTCATCAAAATTAATATCCCTAGAAATGGTCTATGAAGGAGATTCTTTTAAACATGAAACTTTGCAAGCTGTAAAAAGAAAGAAGTAATTTTGACTAAAGCATATAAAGTAATGAAGTAGTCTGAAAACGGATGAGCTGCTTCAGCCATACCAGTCAACTAAAGAAAAGAGAACATAGGCAATGGAACCTTCATTTTGGTCCTGGAGGGGCCTGTGTGGCCCATGCGAATCAGCTGCCTCCTTCTTCTGCAGCTGCAGGCCCTCGACATGCCCAGGGAACACCTGACCATGCAGAAATCCTCTCTAAGAAAGTGGAAAGAGAGCAAAAGTAGAAACTCTCTCTCTTTCCAGCAAGTAAGCTCTGGAACTATCTGTGGTGCAGCATACCAGGTGGCTGAAGGCCAGAGGAGGCAAAACAAAAGCTGCAGCACATTGAGCAGAGTTCTGGTAGTTTCTCAACCCCTAGGCTTTTCTACAGACCCTGCAGAATTTCCATTCTTAAACTCCATGAGAAACTCCCTCAGGGTGATCGCAAGGCCGTCTCACTTGTTCAATGATATCCAGTTGGTTTCTGTAAATTGCCAGCCTGATTTTGGTGGGCCAGAGAACAAATGATAATAAAATGTAGGAGATACAGGCAACCATTTCCCTTTAGTAACACTCAGTTCTTTGTCTCTGAAATGAAGATAAAACAGTTCTATATGTTTACATCAATCCTATAATTCAACGCTAAGAATTACTGTGCTGCATGTTACTAGGAAGCCTCCCACACAGCCTCCCAAGTCCTTTAGTACAACCTCCTGGGGTTATTGGTCCCTTATATTATTGAATGCTGCCACCTGACCCGTTCAGATGCACTGTCCACTTTTCACAAAAAGTAGTTATTTTAACCACCTTTGATTTGTAGCTTAATGGAGTTTGAAGGGTAGTACATGGCAAACACAGATTTCCTTTGTGAGATTTTAACTGGCTCAATGGATAGAAAATCAACTTCATAGTCACATCATAAAATCAGTTAATTTGTATACCAATCCCTAGAGACATTCTGAACATGGAACTTATTTTTATTAGCATATATATTATGTGTTCACTGCACAGATAACCTGTAGTCTTGTGTGTCTGCCTACACATCCGCACACAGTTGTACCAGTAATATTTTTCTCTTGTGCTTCTTGGTTATATTGCTTTGGACATGTTACTTAACCTCTGCTGTGTCTTCATCAATCTGTTTTTGCTGTCTTAATGGACAAAAAGAAAAAAAATCACTTGATAGAAAAATTAAATAAAATGAACTATGAGAGGACTTTGGTAAGAAGTAAAGGACTACACAGAGACAAGAAACTATCCTTCGTATTAGATGTGTAATAAATTCATAATCCGAGGAAGGCACTATGAATTTGAAGCAGCTTTTTTTTCCTCTGTCCTTTCTTCGTAAGAGTTTAAATAGCTACATGAAGAGAAAATGTTCAGCCTCTTTTGGTAAATTGATGACAAATCTTCATTAGAAAGAGGCCTTTTCAAGAAAAAGACTCAAAGTCTTTCCACTATGCATGTGTGGAACATCCGTGCGAATGCAGTTCTATACACACTTCTCTGAAGCACTGGCTGCCTAGGGGAAATACTTTGATTTTGGCTTTATTTAAATACCTGAACTTCTATTGAAGGCACAAAAGATTTTCTAGTAAGAGCTCACTTGGGAACAAGATCACCCTCCAACCAGTTTAATCACTAGGAGGCCAAGTGGCCTGGAATTTCTTCAAACACTGTGCAGTGGAAATCTCCCTGAGAACTCACAGCATAGTAAACAGCTGGCTTGGGACGCTACTGACCTTGGGGGCAATCACTGTGGTAATTAGATTTAATTTTTCTTAATTCAACAGTGCCTGACTCCATCATGTCTATGTCTCCTATGTAGAAAGCCATTACTCTCCTTCAATAATACTTTGACATGTTTAAGATATTTGCAGTCTTTCCCTAATTTTAGAAATCACATCTATGGGACAGCAAACACGGCCATTCAAGCAGCCTTGTGTATCAAAGAGTTGAATTTGGCGGTTATCCTAGTTCCATAACTTTCCAGAGACATCTTAAACACGACACAGACCTTAAACATTATTATACCCCTTGCTTTGCACGCCTCGTGTGTCCTTGTTGCAGTTCTTTTAGAAAGATGGCATCAGTCATGAAGTCGCTGGTGGGCTCGAAGGTTTGGGTTTTGGTGTGTCTGCAAACCTAGGGAAGGATGGCTTCAGGCTCCCACATCCTGGGGCTCCTTACTCCCAAAGAGCGATCAGGGGCTACGGAAAAACCTGTCTTCCCGGAAGAAGAGACTGAAAGACAGGCGTGAACGCATCTGCTTGCGTCTGTTTATGTGGCAAAGAACAGGCGTCGGTATTGTTATCTCAGGAGACCCGGCTGTTTTATGTGTGTGCGTGTTAGGCGTGCTGTGTCACGAAGCTGGCTGGCATTGCACAGCGCGACGCGGTACCGTGTCCCTGGGCATCATAATTGCTTGATCGGTTAAAAAAAGAGTATCAGACCATGGCCGATTATAGTACCGGTGCATTTTGATAATAGAAAAGAGAGATCACACGGAGTCACACAAGTTCTCAGTATGTCTTAACAGACGCCCCCCCCCCGCCCGCCGTCTCCAAAAAAGAAAAAGAAAGAGAGCAAGAAAGAAAAAGAAGAGAGAGCCTGGGGCTGCAGAAGTGTTCCAGGGAGCGAATTGCTCAGGACTTCAAACACTGGGAGTCATTCTGTCAAGGGGAGGGGGCGGGCGGGGGCAGGCTCTGGGCCTCTTTAACAAAGTCCTCCTCTCTCTGCTCCCTCCCACTTCATTCACTTGCAAATCAGTGTGTGCCCACAAGAGCCTGCTCTCCCGAGCCCGCAACCTTCCCATCCCGAGAGCTGCAGTTTCAGCCGCGGCAGCAAGCACGGCGGAGCCGGCCGCGGCAGGAGCAGCCTGGGCGGGTCGCGGGGGCTCCCCGGGCGCAGGCGAGCGAGCAGAGGTGGGTGCGGGCTCGGTTGGCGGTACCGGTGGTTATGCATGCATTTTCCGGTTTTTTGTGTTTTTTTTTTCTTTTAAATTCTGTGGCGTGGATGGAAGCCAATCAGAGCGAGAGCGAGCCCTCTCCGCCCCGCGGGTGCGGCGCGCGGCTCCGGGAATGCTCAGCCTGCGAGCCGAGTCGTGCGCCGCGCGGTCCGGTGCGCGCGCTGCTGCCGCTGCCCAGGACGGCGCCGCTGCCGGGGGAGCCGGGCGCGCTGCTCCGCTCGGCTCAGGGTAAGACCGATCCCGCGTGGGGCTGGGTGGGGGCGCGGGAACGGGCCGCCCCAGGCGGGCCCGCTGCCTCGGTCTCCGCCCGCGGGGGCTGCCCGGCAGCTCCGGCGTTTGCAAAGTTGGCTGGTCAATCACCAAGGGCGCTGGTGCGTGCAGGACCGGTGCGGAACCGCTGGGGGCTGGATGTATTTCCACCTGCCCGCCTTGCAAGGCTCTCTGTGGGGATCGTTTGGGCTGAGTTACATTTCTTGGCTTTGGCACTAATGTAGAAATTCAGATAATCTGAAAACTTTGGATTGCTCCCAATAAGGAAAACTTAAAAGAGATGATTTGGCTGAGAGAAGGCGCTGAAGAAAATTGTTAGCTTGCACGTTCAGGGCAACGCCTGCTGGCTCGTGCAGAACTGAAATGCTTAGGTTGCAAGGAAAGTCCAGCACTGGACTCCGAAAATGGAGCGTACTGTCCTGGGAAAAGTCATGTGGAAGACGCAGCTCGCTCGTGCTCTTCCAAGGCTGGTCAGGCACGAGTCTGGGGCGGGGGGGTGGCGCCTTCCCCGGACTGGTTGGAGAGTGGAGCGAGTGCGCCTGGTGATAGGTGTCAGATGTAGGAAAAACCGAGCCCACGCCGCGCTCGTCCGGAATGTAATAGAAGGGGGTGTGCAGTGGTGTGTGCTGCAGCTGTCGCAGATCTGGGACCACTTCTGTAGTGAGAGATTCTCCTGCTAAGAGTTACCGTAGATCTTCAGATGGGAGGCTCTGGCCAGGTCAGCGCGGTATTGAGAAAGCTTTGTCGCTGCTGCAATAAAATCCATATTTTATGGAGAGTTAAATACAGGTCTCTGTTAATGCAGGGAGCTGGGCACCTGATTTAACTACTACTGAGCATATTGGAGATGCACGAAGTCTAATCAGCTGGGTTAGCCACGCTTTTCTCTACTTTTTGCGAAAGACGTTGTCGTGATGATAGGGGTGTAGTATACCAGCCCATATCTCCGGCCTATTTCACTTTCACTTACCGAATGAAACGCATGGTGCAGGAAAGGTTTTCCAGCAACGACAACGTTGCTGGAGTGGCTGGGGTATACATTATGTGGCTGCTCTGGGGGATTGCAAGAAGCTGTTGTAGGCTTTCTGAGTGGTTGAATACCCGGAGTTGCAAACTCTTGCCTGTTTTCTAAAAGGAATAGGGATATACCTAGTTACTACACAACTATTCCAGGGATGTGTAACAGATATGCTTATGCAAACAGTGGCCAAAGGTTGCTTATTTCCTTTCTTTTCCTGCAATAGCTTTACCTGAAAGAAAAACACTTAGGATTCTACTTTAGGAAAGGGAAAGACAGAGAAAAAAAAAATTCTCTTCCAGTTAGTTTGAGCACCATCCTTTGTGTACTAGCCCTTGCACGGCTCTGTGTTTGCTCTTTTAGAGACGCAGAAAGCCAGTTGTGTGGAGAGAGAGGATGTGATGGAGCAGATGTCTTTGTGATGTCATAAAGAGGAGGGCAAAGTGGATGCCAGAGGCCAGATTTTCCATGCAGAGCTCAGAAGCCTAAAAGAGATCGAACAATTGATTGCAAAATACAATCACATAGGATCCTGTCTCATCTCACTTTGCTCTTGGTGTGTTCTAATTTAAAAGGGGGGGGACTGGAGTGAGAGAAATGGTAGATATCTTGCCACCAAGTTTGATGTTCCATGCTATACTTTGGAAGCAGAGAAGGTAACCAATTTGTTCAGAAAAACGTAAGAGGCAGCTGCATATTTTTGCAGGAAAATGGCAGTGGTTTAGTGCTACTACTGTATTTGTCCACAATTATCTTTTGCTACCATTAGCAGAAAGTGACAGGCTGATATCTCTATAGGGACTTTTAGTCCCTTTATTAGCTGGCTTTTACACCAATTTCTTGCAATTATTTTTCCCAGTGCTAACTCTGCAAACTTAATATATGGAAACAAAATCATTTTCTACCAAGTTGCTTTCTATCAAAATGTGTACCTTACATCCTCCACCCACCACTTCCATCAGCCTTGCAAAGAAAAATTTACTGTGAGGCATTCTTCCCGTTAAAGAAAGAAATTACCTTGCAAAATACTGTTTGAGATACTTAAATACAGCTAAAATTTCTAGAAAGCATAGCTACCGTCACAGTGCAATCACTGTGCCAGTGAGTTGTAATAACAAGTTCTGAATGTCTAATTAAGGCTAATTGACTGACTGCTCCACATAGGGGTTTAGAAAGAACGAGACAGATATGTATCTTACTAAGAAATTATTGTTCGGTACACCTTTTTCTGGCCCTACTTGCTTTGCAGTCATGATGACAACTTAACTGAAGTTGCATCTTTTGAATTACTGAAACTTTTTTAGTTGGAAGGGACATCTAGTGGGTCACTCTAGCCATTTTTCCCTGTGGTTCATTTTCAGTATAGATTTTCCTATCTAAGATAATAAAAGCAAAACAACTTTTTCTCTGCAGGCAAGTTAGGATTCTTCAAACAGTATCTTGATATTTGTGCCAAGTCAAAATTATTGTTATTGCTTTCAGTAACAGTAACAATTATTATTATTGCTATCTATAACTATGTTTCTGTAGTTCCCCTAAGTTAAGGGACTCAGGAGTATTTTCACAGTTGTAAAAGTACCTAGACTTCTGGTAATTGTTCTGTGATTCCCAAGGAAAGAAATGGCCAATTAATAAGGAATTTACTACCATTAATATGATAGAAGATGTCATATTTCTGGCCTTGCCAAGACTCTACTTCCTAAGTTCCAAATTATCTAATAAAAGTGACCTTATAGTTATGACTCTAAAAGTTCCACTTGAACAACTCCCACCACTAAAGAAATACACGCAGAGAAAAATTTAGTCTTTTAGAGATTGGTGTACATTCACAGATTGTATTGAAATAGTAGCATCTATTTTAAGGAAGTTTTCCATTCAAATAAACAAAAGAAAAAATTTCAAAAGATGCTTAGATGCATGTGTTGCCCTTTTTCTGCTTCGTGTGTGTGTGTGTGTGTGTGTGTGTGTGTGTGTTTTAATTTCTCTTTTTGATGTATCATCACAACACTTTTTAGGTAACCTACTCCTTCAAAAACTGCCTGGAACTTGGAGTAAGATAAGTTTGGAGGGTGAATCAGCCTCTTCTGCTGACAGTCTGCAGGTTTCAACTTCCAATTTAAAAATCTGCTCTAAAGTTTGAAGTGTGTTCCAAATGAGATAACATCCAGCATAAGCCAGTTGCCTTGTGCAGCTTGCTTAGTCATTGCAACTCATTCTTTGGGGTCCATCAGAATTAGGGTCTTGCTTATATAACTAATAACCAGTGACTCAGTGGCATTTTTAATAGTACTTCAGCCTGGCCAATGTCTATTTGCTTTACAAAATAAGTGAAAAATGTAGTTAATCAGACATTCTCTGGTTTAAATTTTTTTCTGAATAATAATTCTAAATACAAAGACTGGAGAACATTGAAGTAATAGGAGAATTGCAGAAAAAAGGAAAGTTAAACACACGTACAGCATTTAGTTATGAAATGTTCCAAATATTAGCCAAGAAATATAGAAATACAAGGCTTGGGTTGATTTGTTTTTCCTTCTTTTATTTTTATTTTTTTCTCAATTTGGGTTTTTATCTTATTCTAAAGACAGATGAGAAATAGAAGAACTTTCCTGGATCTAAACAGTACTATTTCGTTCATGCTTACCTCTTACAAAGATTCACTGGCCTACATTTTTAAAGTCCTTATTCCTGAGGAAGATTCCCATTTTCAAAATAGTCTTCTGAGAAACTTCAGGTTCTCACTCATTGACTGTTGAACAAACTGAATATAGTCTTTGTGGCATGATCACCTACAAAGTAGAAAGATGAGGGAAGAAAGAGAAAGTACAAACGACGCTTCAAAAACATGGCACACCCTCATTCATCAGAAAAGGGAAATAAAGTCAGAATTTTGAAGCCAAAAATAGCTGGGCCAAAGGAAATCATCTTCAACCAGTAGTCTAGCTATTGAGAACTCAACTCTACAGAAAATTTTCAGCTCTTCCAACAGAGTTACTTACTGAAAATAAATGTTCTGCGCACACATTCAAAAATGTGGAATAGATCCATGTGTAGGGATGAGTACTATATCTCTCATCTCTCATCCCTGCAGATTATCAGAGATTATTTCACCTTGCTTCTTCTGCTTAATATCTTTACAGTAATATTGTTGGGAGTGTTTGCTTAGCAATCAGATTACCTTTCTGGGAGTTATAAGAAGACTTTAATTAAAGTCAGAATGTTACCATTAAAGTTGGTTTGCAATGAAAATAGGCCTTGTAGCTTGCAAGATTTCCCTAAGATATGCAGTGTATCTTATGGAAGAGAGTAGCTTATGAATAAGATGCAGAACAGAAAGCTAGAGGACCATGAGGTATGATTTATCTTTATGTCTCATCACTTGAAAGAGCATTGTGTTTTCTCTTCCTTTCATTTCCTGAATGGGTGAGTATGGCCAAAAATAAAAACAGTTTAAAACACTTAATAAGTTATGGGAATGACAAAAATTACATTGAGGAAGTGTCCAAGTACATAAAATGAAAAGAGGTAAAGAAGTAAATGTTTATATAAGAGGGAAGCATAAGACTCAAAGTAGAATCAAAATTACTACCAATACACAGGGTGTATTTTCCTCTTTATAAATGGTGCTACCATTAAATACAATTTTATAAACATGACTATATCACTAACATGTTTGTACACACTATTCTTTTGTATCATAGAATGCAGACTTGAAAAGTGTCCTTTAAAATATCACTATCTAAAGGAAATGATGGTGGATGATCATAAATTAACCAGAGGAGTATTTTTTAAATGGAATCAGAAATTTCATCAGAACCAAGAAAGTAGTTTTCTTAGTACTTGAAGAATATCAACTCTTTTCTTTCTCTTATCTTTATTGTCCTGCAAGCTGAATAGATATACTATGTGCTTCTGCAATCTAAAGTATTCAATAGTAGTACAGACTAAATATGCTATTTGTTACCCATTTGGATTTCATGTGTTATATAGCATGCTGAAAGACTGACATACTGAAATAGCACATCCCCCATTTCCATACTTGCTATGGGGGAAATTTAAATCTACAATGTTCTTTATGTGAGTATGCAGGCAAGATAAAAATTCTGACCTGAGTTTGATTCCCAGTTCTAAAAAAAAAATCTGACCAGTGAGTTCAAACTTTTATATGTACAAATGACATTGATAATAATAAATAATAAGGTAACCTTGAGTGAGCTATTCTACTTCACACAATGTTCTAAGTATTTTACCTGCACTTTGCGTGACACTAGTTGCACAAGAAATCAAAAGGAAAATCTTAGATTTGTGGTCTTTTTATCTAGCCTTTTTTGGTTTGAATTTCCAGGGAATCTCTCAGC
This sequence comes from Cuniculus paca, assembly GCA_004365215.1. Taxonomy (NCBI): domain Eukaryota; kingdom Metazoa; phylum Chordata; class Mammalia; order Rodentia; family Cuniculidae; genus Cuniculus; species Cuniculus paca. The sequence goes on from RJWT010022231.1 coordinate 14,757, forward strand.
CGAGCACTTAATGAATGTGGTTGTTAAGAAACAATTGTGACATCTTAGGTTAAAAGTGCAACTCTGAGAAATACAACCCAGCAGAAGATATTGGGATGGTTTGATTAATTTGACCAGAGCAAGACAAATTTAAAGGTTAAAGAAATTGTTTTCAGGTTACTCAATTTTTAAAAGCCATTTGCTAGTGCATTAGAGTTTATAAACTCTAGAGTTTAGTGAAAAGTGTTGTGTGGGCCACTTGTCTAAATGTAACAATGATACTGCCAGGACCTGGCCAAGATCCCCAAATGCCTTTCATGAGGGGTACCATGAAGGATGAAATAAAAGAGACAATTTTAGTAATGTACAAAAAGGGGCTGGGAGGTCAGTGCCTCAGGATGGGCAAAGACCAAGACCTCTAGGGTTGACCCACTTTTATTTTGCCAGTGAGAACCTCAAGGGGAGAGATAGTGAGTGTTTCTGGGAACACTAGTGGCGATTGCTGTGGGATAGTAAGAAAAACAAAGCATTCTTTTTTAAAAAAAGAAATTTTAAAGAGATAAAAACAATGATACTGAATTTCATGTCAAGATAATAGGAAATTCACAGTAGTTAATATGTTGCATATTATCTTCGAAGTAGTTTGCTCAGATTACAAGATAGTCATGCAAATTGATCAAACAAAGCATTCTTGCAAGGATGAGACAAGGGTTAATCAAGAAACTGCTTTTTCCCCAAACAAAACTTTCCCTATTGCTACTGCATCATTCTAAAGATTCTTACCCTGTGAGCACCACAAGGCCAAGAGACATGGGGCTTCTACCACAGCCAGAAGTAAGCAGGAAGTTTCCACATCCCAATCCAGCCTACAGGGCAGGGCAAGGAGGCCTCAGACAGCCCCCAGCCTCAATTTACAATGTGTGGTACCCAACATGTTACTTTCTATAAGAGAAGAAATGGACGAAGGAGGTGCTTCAGGAAAGGAGCTAACAGGACAGCGGCTCATTTCATTGACAGGGAAAGGACATCCCAACCTCACGGTACTCTCCAGAGGCATGAGTTCATCCAAGGCTCATCGACACACTCACCGTGCCCATAGCATTTGGAACTCTGGGTAGAGCCGAGTAAGACTGTATTTATTTCCTTCCTTATCTGATGAATAAAAGTAACTGTTTTCTTCTTTCACAACTATAGTTTTGTTATATCGTTACTATCACAGTTCAATATTTGTTCCAAATGATTTATTCACCAAGTAAAATTTCATGTGCATACACAGAGTCACAACACCTCAAAAACAAAGAGAAGAAAGGAGAAAGGAAGGGAGCCAGAAAGTGGCAACGAAGAGAAGGAAGGAGGGAGAAACCTTCTTAATATGGTCATTTCATATATGATTGACCTTGATGAGCCATTTTCATTATACTCTATTCTTTCTGTTTTCACCATTCAAAAAGTTATGTAGTTAATCTACCCTTCAAGGAAAGTTTGATATAATTAGAAATGTAATCACAGGATGTGAGGCATAGAAAGGAGCTTACAAATGGCTTTACCCAACGTCATCATTTACAAGACAGATAACTGATAACCAGAGAGATGAAGTGACTTATCCATGAATACCTAAATTCAAATTTTTGTTCTTTTATCTCTATCTTTCTCTTTTGTAGCTTGCTTTCTGGTTGTTGGGTGTCATTGCTTTTTGTCATCTCCACTTAACTATGGCATTAAAAATTAAAGAAGGAGTTTAAATCTACAATATTGTTATTTGGAGCAGACATGAACATTTAACGATGAAAATGAGGATGTAAGTTTCTTCGGAATGTTTATGTGTGTGTACACTTTGTAAGACTCTTATTGCAAAAAAGAATTAAAGTTTTTCCTTCAAATTTGGGCCTCTACTTGGGGAACATGTGGTAAAGTTTGGGGTTTGATATATTTGTGGGGGTTGAGAGCAATATTGAGTAAGCCTTATCCAAATTGGTCATTCTCCAGGATATCCAAACTCATGTGTTCATTATTCAAAAGTAAACTTATTGGTCAATGCTCAGATATAAAAAGTGATGGAAGTGTATTATATTTTTCATAAATCTCAATTTATTCTATTTCTAAAACTCAGGTAATGACCTTTCTACTCCTTTGGATTTAAAAAGCAGATTATTTTATGGAAATGTATATATGGATAGATTATGGTGGGTTTTGCTCTGACTAAATTAAAATTGGCAAGCAACCCAAAGTCAACACCACCCCCTTTTAAAAATAAAATTCTGTGACATCCAAAAGTCTGATAAATAATAAATTCCGTGACATCCAAAATCTGATTACCAATGCGTTAGATATTGAATAGCTTCACATAGAAAAATTATCAGCCTAATTCTCTTTCATCTCATTTGGATGAGCAACAAATAAAGAGGAATCATAATTATATTTAAAATAGCCAAAAAGACCAACTAAAGAGGAAACATTTAATCAAAAGTTAGCACTGAGTACCTTAAGTAAAACTTTATTTCTCTCTCTCTCTCTCTCTCTCTCTCTCTCTCTCTCTCTCT
>RJWT010022232.1:0-17265 GCA_004365215.1 Cuniculus paca
TGGGGTGGGGGTCACTTCTGGATGATGGTCCTACCATGTGGTATGGTGTTCCTGGGAAAGGGGCCCTCTATCCAGCACCTGGGGCTGCTGGTGCCCCTCACCATGGGTATCTTGCTCCTTACAGGGACCCAGAGAGGCCTAAGAGGGGAATATGAGTTGGACTGTAGTTCTAGTTTGACTACCAAATTGCTCTCTGATCACAGTTCTGATGTTTTCCTTCTCTGGGTCTCAGATGATTTCTGTTTAACCTCTTTTTGGTTAATAGGACACCTCTCCTCCCAAGACACAAGGCAGAGGTATCTGGGGCATCAACAAGGGTGGCCCTAACTCAGTGCTTACTGACCCAAACACGAAGCCCCTGGCCTTTCTTGGATGCCTGGAGCCCTCAAGGCCCCAGCTCCCCACCCTGAGGAGGCCCCATGCAGAGCAGAGGCAGAGTAGATGGCGAGCTCTGCCTCCTTTGTGCCCACCCAGTGCGCTGCACAGAGCAGGTCCCCTAAAAATGTGTGCACAACCCACAAGATACCTGAATTTTGGGCCTCCTCATTCTCACTCTCTCCAGCATAAACACAGGAGTTGGGGTGGGGCAGAGCCTGTGTAGAATCAAGCAGCAAGTCAAGGCCTGCACACTCAGTGGGAGTGGGGAGGAGCAAGGGCCTGGGAACTCCTCCCAGGGCTGCCATGCTGGTTGTGGGGAGCTGGGATCAGGAGTGGGGAGCCTTGGACAAGGCCAAGAGGAGGTCGAGGTGAGGGCCTTGACTCTGCCTCTGTCGTCTAGCAATAGTAAATGTTATTCCCATTAAGGAAGAAATTTCTCATCTCCTAAACCCTTTCTTATGACCTCCCCCCATTTCTGACACATCTTTCAGACACTTGTCTTCACTCTCCTACCTAACACAGTCCCATAGTGAGGGGGGCTTCTGGGGGCCTGCCTCTGCACCCCTCCTGAGATTCCTTAGGCTCACAGCTCGGCAGAACATGACTCTGTCCTCAAGCCGGGCTGCGTTAGATGCACACTGCAGACAGGGGTGCATGTCAGGGCTGGGCCCAGATGAACTGCAGAGGGCTCCTTTGTGGGGGACCTGCCCCAGCACCCTTGCTCCTGCCCATGATGGCTGGTGAGCCCCTCCCAGCATCTGCTGGATTCAGTGGATACTCTGGTCACCAAATAACCGTACTGGAGCTCAGATGCAAAGTTCAGAGCTTGTCTTTAATGGGAGGTCAGAATATCCCTGCAAATCTTCCGCGTCACTCCTCTTGTCCAAACAGAACCTGAGGGTCATCTAGAGCCCTTGAGCTTCCTCTCACAGGATCTTCCCCCCTAGTTTTCCCTGGGCACCAGCCCCCAGATCACTGGAGTCTTGAGTAGCACCCTTTCCTCCAGGAAACACCTCCTACGGAACAAATTCGGAGTATGACGACATTGGAGGATTTGTGACTTGGAGGCTGTGAGGGCAGGGCCCATTTCGTCCTCCCTCTGTTGAGGACTCACCCTGAGGGGTCTTCCCTGAGTCTGAGGTGCAAGCACAAGAGAGGTTAACAGGGCTCCTGGTGTATTTAACCCAGCGATTCCAGCAGCCTTGCCCCTGGCTGCCGGTCCTCCCACCCCAGCCTCTGGTGCAGGACGCACACAGCCAGAGGAGGGACACCTCTCTGGTGAGACTTGTGTGTTAGTGGTCAAAGCCTTGGAGTGACCCCAGCCCAGCCCCAACCTCTGCTGGGTCCCTCCATGTCACTCACACTCCTTCATCATGCCGATTTCCACACAGCGTTTGAGCCGGCAGGCCTGGCAGTGGCGCCTGTTGTCTTTGGTGATGCGGCAATCCCCGTTGAAGGGACAAGTGAACAGTGCCTTGCGCTTCATGCTCCGCCTGCAGAGAGAGAGCACACACCTTGCATTGGGTCACTGAACTTCTGGCTCCTTAGCCCTGGCTGCGAATAGGTCCTGGATCCCTGTTTCTCCTCCAGAGGATGTGGGACTCATCCCAGCCCTTGGGCCACTCAGAGTGACGCCAGCGTAGTGGGGAGCTAATCTTCATTAGTCCCGGGCAGTGTGCACCAACCACCCCTCCTTCTTCCTTTAGAGCCTACTTGGCTCCCACCCTTGCTTTTACTTACTTTTACAGCCCTTTATTCCCCTCCCTTTTTATTTAATTACACAGGAAAAATGCAAGTGAACTTTCCTTGTAAAACTTCGAAAAACCTGAAATCTGCAGAGTAGCCCTCATAATGGCTTTCCATTAGAAGCAAACATATTCGTCTCAACTTTCAGTGCTCCAGAGTTCAGAGATGTGTGACTAGAAACCCTGTGATTCAAGGATGCACATATGCGCAGGTACACAGAGAAGCGAAGGGGAAAACCGTGTCTCTGAACATGCAGACAGCCTGTCCAGAGGGCGAAGAGCCAGGTGAGCCAGTGGGAGCCCTGAGGTTGGACCTTGGTTTTCTGCCAAGATGACTGTGAACTGCATTACTGTAAACATGCACTAATAAAAAGATAAAACTATAAAAAAGAGTTTGAGGTAGGTGGACCCCCCGCAAGCTGCCCCGTTCTGTGTAAAATTGCGTGTGTGTATATATGTATGTGTGTGCAGTGTGTGTAGTGTGCAAGTGCATGCCCTTGCATGCATATATAAGCGTGAGGGCTCATTTCCCTAACTGCTCATTCTCTTCCACTGTGCTGCATGCAGACTTCAGAAGAATGCATGAAGGATGACTCCTTGATAGCTTCTCACTATCCTTTTCCTCGAGGCTTCTCACTGTCCTTTTCCTCGAGGCTCCTGGCGCTCCTCTCAGCCCCAGTGAGGATGGGACCCACTTTTGTCCCAAGGGCAGATGGCAAGAGTTAGGTGGGAAAGATGATAGCATAAGACTGCCGCAGAATTCCTTGTGGCTTGAGTTGCAGCATCTTGCAAGGAGCTACTAAGAGCACAGCTGCCCAAACCTCAGGAACAAAGGCCCAGCGCACTGCTTCTCCTTCCAGAGATGAGCAAGTGAAGGCATCCTATCTGGATGTTGGATCTGAGCTATGATTCTTGGTAAAAAATCACAGCTCAAAATCAATGGGACACATGTGGGGTTTAGGACAATAGTGGACAAGCTCGGATAGGGGCCAGAGACTAGAATGAGGCTCCATATAGCCACAGGCAGTCACAGACTCTTACACTCACAGTGACCCCCAGAGATGCTTAGTGTGAGCCCCTTGTCTAACAGATGGTACTGCTGAGATTAAGAAACTCATCAATCAGGCTATTCAGCAAGAAGCAAAGGCCCTGAGGTCTGGAAGCCCTAGGAGTCCCGGACTCAGCTTCCTGGATGGTTTTCAACCCCAGAACCTCCATGAAGTTGAGGCTGTAGGCAAATAGTCCCAGGCAGCTCAAAGCCAAGAGGGACTCAGTGCCGGAGCAAGGAGCCAGTGTTAGCTTTGGACCTTGGCTCTGGAACCCTTCTGCGATGACCCTCATTACTCAAGGGGCAGCAGCAGACCTGGGGGTGATGGGGGTGGTGGAGCAGTGCCAGACCACGAAGGGCAAGTTTAGCCCAGGCTGGAGAAAGACTGAGGGAAGCAGGAAGCTTTTCACTTTCATCTCTGTGCCTCCACTGCAGAGAAGTCCTTCTCAGAGGGACAGCAGAATACGAAAGCCCTTGGGAACTATTAGAGTTACTCAGGAATGATGTCGTTGCTGGCTGCGCCTCCCTGATGCCTTTCCCTCCTTCTCTGTGGTTCTCAAGGCTTCGCCTGCTACCACTCATGCCCACAGCTCTCTACACCTACTCAAGACCAGAAGTTTTCAATTCAGAGCCAACTCTCATTTCCTTTTTTTTTTTTTTATAACCAGGCATCTTGCCCGTGTCTGAGGGGCTGCTCTATCCTCAGACCCACCTACTGTCCTGTCTGGCTCTGACTTTTCCTGTGAAGTGTCCAGGCTACGACACTGAGAGGAACAGCCAGGGACATGGGCCAAACTTTCAGGCTGTCCCTGTTGGGGCCGAGAATTTCCTGAGACCCCATCAGGGGGCCTGGGACCTTCAGGGGCTCACCTGTCTTTCCTGGGGCTTTAGGGGCCCTGCCTCTGATCCTCACGGCAGAGGGAAAGTCCTCCAACCACAAGGTTGCCAGGAAAAATATTTTAGCGCTTCACTAGCTTTTATTTGTTTTCTAAATGTTTCTCACGTTTTAACTCTGAGGCCAACTTCCAGGCTTCCACCTATCGCATGTTAGCAAGAGCCCCTCAGCTCAACTCCATTTGAGAGCAGGAACGGGCCCTTAATGAGGCTGGGGGTCGGAAGACTAGCAATGCAGAGGTGAATGAAAAGAAAATACTTGGTGGAAACACCCCGTTTTCTGCTTCCAGTTCATGAATTGTAGTGTGAAGCCTGAGAGGATAACAGAGGAGAGGAGGATACTGCGATGGAGAAAGAGGAGGAGGAGAATATAAAGCCTTGAGTTCTTTCCGGAGCCCAGGACACGAGCTCACAGTGGGGACTGGAGCTGAGGAAGACTGCAGCCTGTGCCCTTGGCCCTCACATGCCTCATCCTGCAGCTCCCTGACCCTGTCATGTGTCTTCACATCACTGGAACGATAAAAGAGCAGCCTATAAACTTACGGAGCTTTAAAACTTCTATATTTTAAAATATAGCAACCAGTTCTTACTACTCCCAAAACAGTACCAGAGCAAAAGAGGGTGGTTGGGAAGATGGAGGTCGAATGTCCTGCCCTGAGCATGGGGTCAGTGTTCCGCACATGGAAAGCTCACTCTCTGACTCCAACAGTGAGCCTCATGCTCTTCCTGGAACCAGACCCAGCTTCCTGGGCTGGTCTTTTAGGTGTTTGTAGTGCAGCAAGAATGTGTGCTGGGCTACAAGTAGGTCCCGTTGGCTTACAGGCTGCCTTATTCCCTGTCCTGCTGCCTTCTGAGAGTACTTCCATACTTGTGACTGTCATCTAGTGTCTGCCCACAAGGAGTCAGGGCAGCCAGATCACCCAGCCCTGGCTCAGTGTTTTGTCCTGAGGATCCACACCCTACCCGGCTTTCCTCCCAATGCTAATTGCTCATGAGCTGGTTTGGTTTTGAGAAACAAGAGCCTTGGGATTCCATAGGAATACAATGTCTCAGCTGCTTGCTGAGCCTCAACCCTGTCATCCTCTAGATGGTCAGCAATTATATCCTAGCTCAGGAAGGGGGACAGGGGTGCGGCAACCAACTAAATATAGACATAGTTTCTAGAAAGCCAGGGGTAAGAGAGGACACTGACAATTCTCATGCCAGGGACCAATTCATCAATCATGAAAGAGACAAGACACTTACAAAAGCAACAAGCACCATGGGCTGGGGCCTCCAGCATGGACAGGAAGGCCCCTGGTCAAGTGGGTAGCCTCTACCAGCAGAGTGGGAGTCAAATGCTCCCTGTGGGTTCTGTCTGTCACTGAATGTCACTGAGACCCTGGTGGAAGTGGGTACACTGAGAAATTACCATTTGGTATATATTGGAGAGAGACTGTCTCCATTGCTTTCAAACTTTGGGGATAGAAATTCCTATTTTACAAGGGATACAAAAAGGTACAGGAAAGTTAAATAACTCACTTAACGTCCCTCCCATAGTTAATAGGTGTGAAAGCTGGCATTACAATCGAGATCTGTTTGACTCCAAAGCTTTTGCTCTTTTTAATAGTAAAGTCTTCACAAGAATCTGTCATCTCGCTCTTGGCTACGTGTCCCTGGAATCCGTAAGTGGCCAATGGGCAGGCAATCATGGATCAGGTAATACAATTTGTTGAGCCAAATTGGCAGTTTGTGAAGGACTCAATTCGGCTGGTTATGCTTTGTGCCCTCCTTTAAAGTGTTTTGCATTTGTAAACTAAAATAATTTCAAAATAAATTTCTCTTTTCCCATCAAAAAAAAAAAAAGAATCTGTCATCTCTCAATCAAAACTGTAACAGCAATCAAAAGCATGCCTCCCTAAAGCCAGGAGCAGGAAGCAAAGGCTGTCTAAGGGTTCTTTAGGGGTAAAGAAGCCACCGGGATACAGGCAGTCCCAAATGCATGTGTGGAATAACATCTGGCTCTGTGCTCCAAGGGCCCTATGTTGTCTAAGTATGGAGAGTAGCCCCGGATATGCTGAGAATGATTTCGTGTAAACAAGCCCAGATCAGAGAGCTAAATTCCTAAAGAAATAAAACAATGAGCAAAAAGAAATGTAAGCTATTCTTCATTTTTTTACAACTGTCTTTCTGTCAACTCTTGTGATCTTCCCTTTCCCAGTAAATGCTCTGGCCTCCTCTTCTCAAGCTTTCACATGTTGGGCAAGACCATTCATAAAGAACAGCACTTACCTCTTTCCTCAACATCCTTGAGCATCCGTGGAGGGAAACCAGCTAACCTGGCCCAAGTTCTTTCCAGCAGCAGTGACTTCCTTGTAAGTCACTCACTTGTGTCCATGGGATGCCCTATATGGCTACTTTTCTCATCTTTTCTGTTTACTCAATTGCCTCTTAGCACATTGAGTTTTAGTTTCCTGGCCACTTGCCCCATTTCTCTGCTTCTTTTCACATCAAAATTCTTAGAAGAGCTACAAATATCAGCTGGTTGATCTTCTGGAAAGCCAAAACATTCCTCATGTTCCTGGATCCTCACCAGCCTGCCTTTTACCCCCTGTACTCCTCAATTAACAAAGTCCCTGAGGACCTTGGGGACTAACAAAGAAAAACACATTTCTGTCTTTGTTATCTTGAAGCTTGGACTGCACAGCTTCACAGTGTCATAATTAAGAAGGTATCAACAGCAGGGAAAATAGAAAGAGGGAAGCAATGGACTGTTCCTCAACCCACCTTCCAAGACCATCTCTTAGGTTTCACCGTCAAACCTTGATTTATTTTTTCTTTTTGCAGACCTAGCGATTGAACCCAGGATCTTCACACCAAACCATATCTCTGGCCATTTTTATTTTTTTAATTTTGAGACAGGATATCACCAAGTCACTAAGTTGCTCAGGCTGGCCTCAAACTTGTGATCTTCCTGCCTCAGGTCACAGAGTGCTAGGTTTATAAGCATGCACCTTCCCTTTATAGTGGAACTTAGACAAACCCATTCATGACCAGAGAGTTTCATATCTATCTGTCTGTCTGTCTATCTATCTATCTATCTAATCTATCTACCTGTCTAATCTATCTATTTGATTTTTTAGTAGGTCCATACTCCCTGTCACCCAAATCCCTGGTCCTTAATTATGTTCTCGTTAACATATAACCAAGAAGTTCTGACCATCTACGAGACTGCCTGTACAGGACTTTTATTCATACTCAATCTTTTTTTTTTTTTTGTCTTTTAGAGACAGGGTCTCACTATAAAGTTCAGGTTGGCCTTGGGCTCACTTTGTGGCCCAGGCTGGTCTCGAACTTGTAACAATCCTCCTGCCTCAGCCTCCCAAGTACTGGGATTACAGGAATGCGCCACCACGCCCGTTTTACTCAATCTTTCTTAGACCATGTATATATGCTCCAGGACAGCAGCAAGTTGATATAACATGAAGTAACTTGAACAAGGAATTGAAAAGCAAAGGCTACCAATTCCTGAACAAACTTCGAGAGAACTTGAATCCAACCTTTCAACCTTCAGATTCACCCTCTGATGTGATTACAAGTCTTGAACTTGCAAATACGCCACAACCAGCCCATGGAGCATTTTAGTTTGATTATCAGGAGCCAAACCAAGCATTAAATGACCAGTCTTCAGAGCATGGGAAACAGCCAGTGACCTCACACTAAAGCAATACTCTCTCCTGAGATAGATAGAGAGATAGGGGTAGAGGGAGCTCTTTAAGGTCAAGGACTTGGGCACATTCATCTAAGGCTCACCTGACACAGAGAAGACACTAACCACTTCCTGGGGTCAGAATTGCATGAACTAACAAATATGAGTGATGACAAAATTCTTAAGCAACTATTTGTACTGGAATAAAATGGAAAACTCATAAATAAGATTTAGATGAAACAAAAAAGGAGTAACGGGGCGAGTAAAAAAGAAGAGAAATGATGTAGATACAGTCAGTCTTGTTAGTCACAGCAGTTGGGATCTACACAGTCACTGTGCACACTGGGTTAGTGAATTTGCTCCTGCAGAAAACATGGGGTTAGGTTCCTATGAGCCTCTGGTGACAATATCTCCATCAACTGATGAACAACACATTACCTTGGAACATGTGCATTTTCTTCTAAAGATACCTTGTTCACTATACATCTGCAATATATTTTGTTGGTTTATTAACATGGAACCCTCAGCTCATGTCTGAATGAAGCTTATCTAGTTACACGTGCTTCTCCATTATGTACACCGTGGCTTGCTTGTGCTTACGGACACTGGATAGCACATTGGTACAATGCACGGGAACCATTTTCAACAGGGAAAGCACCAACAAAAATCACAAAGATACAAAAAACATAGATTGGTGAAAGGATGCTTGTTATAGTGTGACAGCTGAAATGGAAGGCAGAGCCCTCACCTTGTGCGACTGCTCCTAGAGACAGGTGCCAGTTCTGTGGGGCCACACCCATCAGGAGACTTAGCTCTTCATGGCTCTGTGCATGTTCATAAAACGACCACAAAAGTGCTACAAGTATTGATTTTGGTAAATTTTAGCAAGTTGGTAAATTTGCAAATATCCACACCCCAAATAATGAGGATGGACTATAGGTGTATGTGTATTTACTTAATTTTATTTATAGACAAACAAAACTCAAGCCAAACCACAACGATGTTGGCTCATTTAGAAAGTGAAGCCTGGTTCAGTCACCTAGACAAGGAGAGTGATGAGAGAAGCTAGATAGGAGTTGTGATCAAACCAAATGGTGAATGGTTAAATTAAAAGTTTATTACAGGAGGCTGAGGCAAGAGGCTCGCCATGAGTTCAAGGTCAGCCTGGGCTACATAGTGAGCTCAAGACCAGCCTGAACTATATAGCAAGACTCTGTCTAAAAAACCAAACCAAACCAAAACAAAACACCCAAACAATCCAAAAACCAAACAAAAAAAGGTTTATTAAGACAAATGACAATTGCCATTAATTTCATTCAAAATATGTCCCCTTGCTTCAAACACATGTATCCCATCATTCTTGTAATTTTCTGAACTATTTCTTTTTTTGTTGTCTGTTTTTGTTTTTTTTTTTTTCATTTTTGTTTTTTGTTGCCAAACTCATGACCTCATGCTTGCCAGGCAGGCACTTATGCCACTGAGCTAAATTCCCAGCCTTTTTTTTTTTTCTTTGTGGCACCAGGGGTTGAACTCATGACCTCGCACTTGCCAGGCAAGCACTTAGGCTACTGAGCTAGTTCCCTAGCCCTCTGAACTACTTCTAGAAGTCCTTTTGACAAGTGTCTTCAAAAGTGGTACAGGGTGCCTCAGTGTTCTGAATCCATCAAAACATTTACCTTTCATGGTCCTTTTCACTTTGGGGAAGAGTCAAAAGTCACATGGTGCCAAAAGACCCAGTTAATAAGGTGGATGAGGACACATCGGAATGTTTTCAAGAGCCTGCCTTTCCACTGGGCAGCACTTAGCAGCAGTGTTCACTGTATTTTTTTTCATTACAACCTGCAAAGAAAGAGGACTTCTAGAACTGTGTCCAAAAGTGGCAAGGATGATGGGATATGTGTGTTGAAATTAAGGGGAAATATTTTGAGGAAGATTCATGGCAATGTGTCTCTTACTGGAACGAATAAAAAGGGAAAAAAAAGGAGTGCACTGTAGTTTTTGATACTTGTAGAAGACAATAGCACTGGCTGCCCATAACAACAGACCATTCAGACGCGGTAGTGGCCATCAGCTAACAACTGATTCTCAGGGCCCCGTTGAGAGGGGCTGCGGTTGGGTAATAGTAGTGCCACGTGCTCACAAGCAGCACTGGGTCTGCAGGGACAGACATGTGCAAATGTGCCATCACTGTTCACTCTGCCATCTCCAACACTCAGCCTGGGCATGATAGGACCTGTCCTCCCTCCACTCAAATGCCTCCACAGTCCTGTCCAGAACATCAGGCGCCTAGTGGTCTGTCGGAGGACGGCAACTACAGGTGCATAGGGGTTTAAGTTTCAGTATCAGTGATGGTCTATCAGGTTCAAAAATAATACTCCTCCATTGTACTTTGTGCTTTTCAAAGTCCTTTTATACATGGTACTTCATTAACCCTAGGATTACCTAAGTACAGAAGAGGGGTCAGATCCCGTACACACAAGCAATTAGTTAACCAGAACACAGGGAAGTCAAGGAATTTGAGCAACAACATATAATTAATTAATGGCATGGCTAGTACCAGCCTACGTGTTTCTGTCTGGTTTTATGATGGGAAGCAGGCCCTGATGTGCATACCCAGACACCTCCATTATCTCTCTGACAGCAGCTCCCTTATTCCCAGGCTCTACAGGAAAGGATCCAGGTGGCACCTGTCAAGCAGGGCCCAGACTCTGGAAGGCCCACCCTCCAGGAAGTGTGGGCTTCAGCCCTGAGGATTGACAGATGCAGCAACAGGACCTAAAGTAGCGATGCTGCTGGTCTGGTTCCTCCAGCTGGGGAGTAGGCTCCTGGGAAACCAAGCAGGCAGACCGCGCCAGGCCAAACAGGCAATTAGCACCCACAGCAACTCCACTGCCCGGCAACTGCTCAAGGCCTCAGAATCCCGGGCCTGCTGGCTCCCAGGCAGAGGGCAGGTGAGTCGGGAACCCCGGGCTGGAGCAAGTCCCACAGGGGCCTGCACTCAGAGTCACTCGGCCCTCAAGGCCAGGCAAGCTCATCAGCTCAGACAAGAGCCAGCTGACTGCAGCTTCCTCGCTCTCGTCAGAATTTACTCCTGCCAGTCCTGATGGTTAGAGGTCTGTCCTCCTCTTTCCCCACCTCCAGTCCAGACTGTTACTAGCTCCTTTCTGGCTGCTCTCTTCTAGGCCATCCACTCCCTCCAATACATCCTCAAAGCCAGTTTCTCATGCACTCCCTTTCTTCTCTCTATTTGACTTGTTTCCATCCTCCCTGTCCAGCTCTAGATGGGAACATCCTTTGGCCTTTCCAGCACTATTCTGCACTGTTTGCTCTTGGAATCCTGGATTCACGGGAGAAGAGCAGAGTCGCTGGAGGAAGCACCAGCTGTGACCGACAGGGCAAGAGTGTGTGTACCTTCTCGGCACTTCCTGGGCATCTACAGTTGGGATTCAGAACTGGGACAAGCTAGTCACACGTGAAGAGCTGGGCACAGACCCGGCACGGTGGCCTCTCTAGGGGTACAGCCTCCCTTGTTCCAAGGAGCAGTTGGTGCTGGATGGAAAGGCAAGTATAGAACCCAGGTTCCAGGGCTTTTCCAAAGACAAACTTAACTGGGCTGTTGGAGTAGGAGCTCCCATCCTCAGGGATGAGGCCCTCTCAGAAACACAGACATGGGTCTCTGCAGGGAGCTGGCGTTAGGGATAATGGAAAGAAACACAACCACTTCAGGAAAGTTACTTCTGAGGGGACCAAGGACACAGCTGGGCTGAGAGGAGAGGAAATAAACCCTTCAGCAAGACCCCAGTGGATGTGAGAGTTGATATGTTCCGAGGGCATGGTCAGGAAGGGGACATGAAAAGCACAAGGGTCCTCTTCCAGGGACAGTCTTGCTCTTGTCCCTCCTTTGCCTCAGGGGGAGCCTGGCAGGAGACCTACCTGAAGAAGCCTTTGCAGCCTTCACAGGTCATAGCATTGAAGTGGAAGCCCGTGGCTCGGTCCCCACACACCCCACAGATCCGGGGCATGTTGCGGTCAAAGTCACCAGGGTCAGGTAGGGAAGTACTGGCTGCCATCGCCTCCATTCCTGGAAGAACATCAGAGAGGCCACAGCCAGGGCCAGAGTCAGTGCCAGGGCCAGCTGGCATCCCTTGTATCACCACCCACCACCATTCTGGAGAGCTTGGCACAGCCGTGTGGCTCCCCAGAGCCCAAGCCAGACCTTGCACGGTATGGCTTTCCATACCCAGCCAGCACAGCACAGAGCAAGGCTGGCATCTAAGTGCCTGGGCTCAGATGCCGCATTTCTAGGGCTCATGGGGCAGGGTATCCCACCTCTGTGTGCCCTCACCATCCTCATCTGAAGAGGCATTTGCTCCACAAGGTGATCTTGATGCCTCGGGTACCTGTCCACCTCCGTGACAGGTCACAAGGTCACAAGTCTCTATCTGGCCTGCTGTGCCTTCCAAAAGAAAACCAGGGCATCTTCTAAGCCCAAACCCAAGTCCTGTCATTCCGGGTATGGCTCCTGAAGCCACGCAGCTCAGCACTGACTAACTGGCCTGGTATCCTTGGCATCCTGGTACCAAGTCATTCCCCCTTACTTTTTCACAATTACCTTTGACATTATTTTGAACATCCTTTTGAGCAATATGAGTCATGTACAATAACTAATTATGTTTTCAGAGACAGTGTTTATAAATAGGCTTATCGTCTAGAGACGGATGTCACACTCAAGGGGAAGGGAGGGAAGGAACAACGTGTGACTGCTCTGAGAAGCCCTGCCCAGGAAATGGCCAACTGCACTCTTCCATGAGGCAAAGTGACCTGGCTTTTTCTGCTGCCTCTGATCTGATCAACTGTGGGACATCTCAGGCCTTCCCTCCACTCCCAGGGCTCCCCTGTATCCTAACCCTTATAAGAGTCATGGTGGATTTCAGTGGCCCCTCTGACCCAAGGCAGGATCACCCAGGTCAGGAGAAATAAGACAGAAATCCAGGATAAAGGGGTCAAGCACCTGCCTTTTCTCTCACCCTAGGGTCCCCTTTCCTCCCATCCCTAGGGGAATGAAGTGGACTGTGGGCACCTTTGGGAGTGGCTGGGCAGCCCATGATCTCTGAGCAAGGTTTAGGATATCAAAGCTCATCAGAGTCTGAGTCCATTGTGTCGTCACACACACCCCTCAGCAGTGAGACCAGAGCACCCAGACCTTAAGGCATCTCTAGCGACTGCTATTGCCAAAGGCACAAATACTTAATTTAAAACAATGTTTATACAAAGAGCCTGGCGCCAAGTGAAGGAAATACGCTAGATAGGCAAAGACACGGCACTGTCAATTCCAAAGGCACAGAGAGAATCATAGTCAGGCAGACTTGGATCCCCTAATGTTTGAGTATTTCTTTTTCTGGAAAATTTAGTGTAATAAGGGTGACACTATTGCCTTTCACTGGCTAGGTTTATACTTGTTAAAGGAGAGAGAGACAGAAAGACAGAGAGAGACAGAGACAGAGAACAGAGAGAGATAGAGAGAGAGAGAGACAGACAGAAACAGAGACAGAGAAAACCAGGCATGGTAGCACATACATATATTCCTGAGTTTTTAAAAAGACAGTAAAAAGGGCAGTAGTGTGCTCTCCTAGCATTTGTAAGACCCTGGTTATCCTAACCACTGCAAAACAACAAAAACGATTAACAGAAACCTTTGAGAAGGTACGATTAGGGTGGGTATTCAGAAGCACATATATAGTAGCAATATTCTATTTCTTATTAAAATGTCTTATTAAAATACACCTGCTTTACACACCCTTCTTCACATATATGAAACTCTTCATTTAAAACGAATTTAAAATGAAAGAAAAAGTGCTTGCGCATCTGTCAACATCATGCCTATAGATGAACCCAAGTCTGAACTGACTCCTCCACGTTATTAGAACACAGAAGGCATCCAAGATGTGGGCAGCAATCCCAGGGCCCAGCACCACTGTGGGAAACAGGAGAAACTGTCTAGGACACTTGTGGCTTAACCCCTGGCTGACGGAGCTGTCGTAACCGCGAGTCATTGTGATGTTGCTACACTGTCTGGATGCAGGCTCCCCAGCTTCCCGTGGACTGGGTGAAGAGTAGTGAACATAAATGGGAGGCAGGGAGGAATATCAGTCAATCAGTTTAACAAGAGCTAAGCCTCACACGGCCTCATTTGGGACGTTATGATGTAAAAGAGTGAGAACAACACAGGCCACAGAAGGGTAAAGTGCGGTCCTGCTGTGGGGCAAGGTACTGCCTTGATGTCAGGAAGTTTCCTAGCTGGGGACAAGTGCCCAGACACTGGGCTGGGCTGGACAGAAAGGCAGATCCAGCAGCCAGAGGTTCACAGTGGGCAGGCGTATTGCAGGGTAGCTGAAAGGAAACCCAACCCTGCTCGGGGTTATTTGCTGATACTGGAGTTAAGAGTCCAGTGTGGAGAAGAGGCCCAGGACTCTATAGCCTGAGTACTGAAAGTCCCAGGAAAGACAGGCAGAGACTACAGAGAGCAGGAGAAAGAGGAAACGGGAGCTGGAAAGGGAATGTCAAACACACAGGACAGGCTTCAGGGGTCCTCTCCTGGAGCCAGCAAGCCCCTCCTGCTTGAGCTCTCTGAACTCCTACCTCACCCTGGATGCCGTGGGTCCTGCTGCAGAGTCTTCCGACAGGAGACTCACATATGCAAAGGCCCAGGTAGTACTCCCTTCCTTCCTCTACCTATCACTTTCCTATGACCCGTCCCTGCCCTTCAAAAGCAGAAAACAAGCCGGGGAGGTTGTGGCTGGTGCAGAAGCATCCACCTGAAGGAGTAGGGGACAGGTACGAGGAGGCCAGCAGCGCTCCTTTCTGAGGTTGTGCATGCGTTCCAACCACAAGGACTCTGAAATGAGCAATGGGAGGTGCGTTACTTAAAGCACTGCACCAACCTAGCCAGTCTTCTGAGGAACCCAATAAGTGTGCAAAAAGCCCTTTCCAAATTCAAGACTGAAAACTTGACAGGAGCGACTTATTGAGAACGGGCAAGCCATGTTGTCCACAGCGGCAGTCAGCATGGCCATTCTCTGAGGCAGGGCTTGCATGGAGTGGTAGGAAGGGGTGAGGGAATCACCAGCACTGGGCAAGCAGAGAGAGCCTCCTTCTGCAGACATTTCTCCTCTCACGGCCAGAGATCTGCACCTCCAAGGGCTCTGCTTCCAGATTTTGGGGGTGCTCTGGGAAGAAGAGTCATAGGGTGGCCTGACATGCTGCTGAGAGCGGAGAGAAGGCAGCGGCCCCAAGCAGAGCCACTGAGGAGTCCTGCAGGAGCTGGGAAGGAGCAGGCTCACTGGAGCCCAGAGCGCTGGCCTCCGTGTCTGGGATCTCCTGTCTGCAGAGATTGGTGTAGGTGGGGCAGGAGCTGCATGGGTTAAATACAGCAAGACAGGGCTTTGAAACAGGATGTTTCCTGCCACTTTTAGCTCTTTCCCAGACATGTTCCACACCCCCGGCCTCGGGGAAGGCTGGTGTAGGGCTGATCCTATGCCCAGGCTCTGGGTCTTTGGGGCACGACGGGGTCACCAAGGTGGGGCTGGCAGAATTTCAGCCTTCCCACTTCTACCCACAGGACAGAGAAACACACACACACACACACACACACACACACACACACACTGCCTGCCCGTCCCTGATGCCCACAGGAGATGACTGGGGAGATACACAGACATGCAGGTACTGGAGTTCCTGCCTGCCAAAGGCCATTAGGCCAAACACCAGGTGGGGAAGGTGTGGTCCCTTAGCTTTTGCTTCTCCTCAGAGCCCTCTCTCCCTGAGGGGTCTGGTTAGGCGAGAAGGGGAGAGTCCAAAGGGCTTTCAAGACCTGGGCCCAGCACTGGAACTGCTGGCCACTGAACCTGTTTGCCACCTGTCAGGTGCCACCAGCCCCAGGAAGCATACAAGGAAACCCTGGTGGAGGAGGAGCTGAGCCAAAGGAGGCTGGCCTGCTGCCCGGTCGTGGGTGGTGGGGCGCACCTGCAGTGGACCCCAGCCAGGCTGTCCTGTGCTCTTTCTACTCACATAGCCCATGCCCCCCAGACAACCGCACTCTTCTTGGTTCTACTCAGGCTTCATGGATTTCTTAGGCTCCCTTCCTGCTCCTCAGGAAGGCTGAGGTGAGAGCAAAACGGATACAGGAAGGATGAACACTTTCCTGTCCTCGCCTCCTAAGGCTTTTTAAGGTTAGGGGTAACATCTAGGGAGACCACTACCCTTGAATTAAAAAAAAAGTTACATATATCTGTCGCGTGCCAGGCCTCATAAATGCTACATGATTTATTCCATTTAATTCTCGCCACAGTGCTGTGAGGTGTGGAGACCTGTTTCACAGAGGCCCAAACCAAAGCTCAGAGCGGTCTGGCCTGTCCAGAGCCCCACGGCCAGGGAAGTGGTGGGACTGAGCAGATGAGGAGGACAGGCTGACTGCAACAGCCCGTTGCTTTTTTTGCCCCTTGCTGACTCCTCCCATTCCCACTGACAGCTGTCAGAGCAGACATACTCCTCTGTGCTAGGCCCTCCTCCAAGTCCTTCAATTAACCCTCACCACAACACTGTCAGGTGGGCGCAGTTATTACCTCTATCTTAGGAATGAGAAACAGAGGCAAGGGAAACTGATTATCTTTAGAGCCAAGATTTGGATCAAGGCAGTTAGCTGAGTCTCCACGTTACTGCATTTCCTAAGAGAAATATTTCAGCCATTTCCTCAACCCTAAATCATGGATGCACTTTGCTTCCATGAAGTCAGGGAAGAAAGCAGAGAGCAATCCCCAGGTTGTGAGGGGAGAACACCATGGCCCTTTTCCTTCCAAGGGCCTTGTGGCCTGGGGATGGCAGGCTTCAGCCAGGATCTGCTGTCAGCTAGCCAGCCCCATGTCTGAGGAAAGTCCATTCATAAGACAGTCCACTCCTCTTGACTCAATTTTCCACTACTGGATGATCCTTTAGGAGAAATTACCCTAGATTTGGCCTCTGGTACAAATGAAAGTTGGCAGAAAGTGGGGAAAAAAACAGGATAAAAATGAGGACAAGTGGGAAAAACACTGTACCTACTCAACCATGTCATACATACTCCATACCCATCAACAATCATGTTCTGAATGCCTAGGACATCCCATTGTTTTTGCTGGGGCTCTCCGTAGGGCCACCCACTTGACCCTGCTTTAGAAATACTGGAGCCCGAGTACTGAGACTTGTAGAAGCAGAGGGGAGGAACCAACTCTGTAGAAAGCCCTGGTTTCCATTCCTCCAGGGCCTGCATCATGCATCAAACCCCTGCCTGACCTTGACCCCAGTCCCAACCTTCTCTTATAGAGAAATAAGGTCACCGAGTTCCTTCCAGTCACTGAAACCACAACCACAGCCTCTCCACATGTCTGCCTGCCAGCTCACACAGTAGGCACCCCATCTTCTGGCAGCTTCCATTAAACCACCATCCCTGGGGAGAGCCTCACCTGGGACGGTCCTGT
>RJWT010022233.1:0-17259 GCA_004365215.1 Cuniculus paca
CTATTCAGTCTGAAAAGCAGCTGGCTTCTCTGCCTGAGATTCATGTTGACCCATATAGCTTCAAGTTTTCTTTTCTCAGTGTTATGTTTTATAATTCTGCAGAGGAATACATATGCATAAATACATACATACTCCATACATACATCATACAGATATATGACATATTCTTAAGAGCTGACCTCAGATATGAAGGAAGGAATTGTGGCTTTAGAAATACGCATTGATCAGACTTTTGGGAATAAAAAGTGAGACCTTAAGATTTGATCTTTAGGATCAATGTTCACAAATGCAATAGGTAAACTATTTTATGGAAACAACCCATGGGAGAATGCTAAAAAGAAGGAGGAAGAGGAAAGGAAGAGCTGGAAAGTGAGGTAACAGGGGAGGCTGCAGCTGGAATGATGAGACAGACCTGAACTTTTAGGGATTACTATTTATCTTTTGTTTATGGCAGTCTCTCCACTCCCTTTAAATCTTCAGTAGATTTTTCCCTACACAACTATGCATACTGTATTTTTTGTTCAGTTTTGTGAAAGTTAAGGAAAGGAAGTTAAATTCTATACCCAGAATAATGTGAAACAGACTAGAAACAATTCGAGTAATCGGGTTCAGCAACTAAAGATGGTCATAAGAAACTCATCCTGCAAATATGTACTAACAAAAATTTTAAAAAATGAAGCTCATCCTCCCTATTCTACACCTCTCTGGTCTTTCTAAACTCACAAATATACACAGTGTGGTTGCAAGGTTATAACAGTCATCACTACTACTTTTCATTAGGTTGAGGATTCCTAAAGAAAGAAAAGAAAAGCAGAAGAATTCACACTGTATTTGTTACTGAGCATCATTTAATTCTAGATGAGTCACTGTATGTTCACTGTATACTAGTGAGTAAATAACTAGGGCTAGGAATCTTTAGCAAAGAAACAAAGAATTTCAAGGATAATGGTAGACTGACTCCATGCTGGAGTAAACTTCTGGTAAGGATGCTGATTCCAGGAGTCTTCCGATAGGAATCAAAGAATCAAGTACTGCAATGGCAAAGATATTTGGACCATGAAAAAAGGAGAGGAAGAGAGGAGATCTGTGCTTGTGTATGTGACCTGGGAGTAGAATTTGGAAACTGCACAAGAAGCAGCCCCATGTGCATGAGTTTTGCTAGTAAAACTGCTTTCCGGATGGTGTTACAAACTCCGGCTCTACTTTTTCTTAGTGAAAAAGGAAAACAAATTGTAAATGCATGAAATAGATTCCTTTTCCTTTCAAAACAATAAATTCCTGGTTTGATTCAATCTGCTGCTTAATATGCATAGACTGTGTTTGTGTGTTTCTGACAGTGTGAAAATAAATGTCTCTGCAAGGAATCTGAGCAATCTTTACTCAGTGGGCTTCTCTATTATGCAGCAGATGAGTGGAACTAACAATATTTTCTGCTTCTTATTTCACACCCAGATTTCTCAGCCTTGTCTACCTGACCCCGAAGAAATTCCTGTTGTGAAAACCTCAAGAAAAAACTCTGTCCCCTTCATCCGCAACTCATCCAAAGGTGTCACTGTGTGCGAGTTTGTGGTAAAGAAGAGGAAAGCAAGGAAATTTTAACCCAGCTAAGTTTGGATGTACTCAGTAGTATCCAAGGAGGATTTACAAAACTGAAGCTTTGGTTTCATTCTTTTAAAATACAGCTTCCCTGGTGTCTTGGTTACTATTCTCTCATTGCTGAGACAAAATACCTGACACCCAAAATGAAGGAAGGAAAGGTTTATTTCTTATAGTTCTTGGAGGTTTCAGTCCATACTCAATTGGCTCCAAGGCAGGGTGGCGTAGCTGAGGGGTAGCTGCTCATGGCAGTCCACAAGCAGCAAGAGTGAACAGGGCAAAAGAGAGGAAGGGAAAACACACCTTCTTCTCTCCCTTATATAGTATGCCAGTTCCACCCCTGGGTGGGTGCAGCACTCACACTGCTAATCCCAGCACTAGACAACAAACCAATCACAAATGCTAGATTCAGCTGCCTCCATGACTGTATGAGGCTTGGGGTCCACCTGGATACAAACCGTAACACCTGGTTTCTCCCCAAATATTATGACTCAGAATCTCTAGGGGTGGGGTCCAGGCATCTGGGTCTATAAAAGCTACCCTGTTGATTCTGAGTCTGTCTAGCTTGGGAATTGTGCCCTAAAACATTCTTGGGCATTTAACAAAAATCTTCCTAAGAAGAATTCTTAAGACAAACCCAAACCCCTGTGGTGGTTTCTTTCTTACTGAAAAATTCACACAGAAAAACAATTTTCTCACCTCTGTCTCAATCCAATCAAAGAGACATTTTGATAACAACAACTGAATTTCCCAGTGGCACTTGCAATAAATACCTTAACTGTCCAATAAATGTATAAAATTCATTTCATGATGTGGGTATAGTCATTTTCAAATTATCTATTTATGGTCTTAATAAAAGCTCAGGAGGCAAACCATAAGTGAACCCATTTACTAATTTATTTTAACACCCATGAAAACAAATGAGAGAGTAGACCACTCACACAGAGCTTATCTGGAAGTGTAACAAATTAGAGTTAGTGCTGCCCAAGTTGGTGGCTACATCCACAATGTCAATGGATTAAAAGTCAAAACATTTGCTTTTTGCTTATACTACATGACTCTCACGGGTCACTGGGGACTCTTTTCTTCACAGGCACTTAGAGCCCAGGCTAAGTGAGTGGCTACCATCTTGAGTGGTGCCAGCTTTCACCCACAAGGGAGAAATTTGGAGACTCTTAAATCAGCAATCTTCTCCCATTCCTTGTTCATGGGCTAAGCTAGTTGTGGGGCCTTCCCCCACCACAAAAGAGCCAAGAAATGCAATCTTAACAGCTTATTAAGAGGAGAGTGAACTAGAAATATTCTGTGAATGAGTATCAATGATACTCAGAATCGTTCTTCATTTACTTAAAATAATTACTTTATAATATGGCTCTTCAGTCAGACTAACCTGGACCAAAATGCCGCTTACTGTTTCAGTTAGTGATTTCTCACAATTTTCTTAATTCTCTGAGTTGAATTTGTCTTACCTGTTAAATGAGGATAATTAAACTGCAGCCAATCAGGTTTGTTGCAAAACTTAAGTTTTAAAAAAGAAAACAAGCAAAACACTATGTACAGAAAAAAACACACTGAATGTCAGCAAATGTTTCAGACATCCCTATTAGCAAAGAGGAAAAACTGGTCTTGCATAGCAAAAATTAGATCCTGCACAGGGCACATCATAGTGGTCTTGCAGGGCAGAAGTTGAATTGGATGTGGAAAAACAGGATTGGCCCAATGAGCACTATTATTAGGGATGCCTCAGATATCTTCCAAATGAGATTATCAGGAAATAATAAATAAATAAACCACCTTTTGGATGATCTAAAGGCAGGAAGAAAACCAGTTGATTTGCTTTTCTGTAGTAAATGCTGTCCCAGTCTATCAGAGTTTTTTACTCTAGGTTTCATGCTTTCATCTGAATTCATCTATTCTTTTCCACTTACTCTCCCTTCTATTATATCAAGTCCCTCGGTGCTTTTCTTCCATGGGTTTTTGCAGCCAATGGATTAGTGGGACTATGACCAAACTCCCTTGCTGTGCATGTTTGCCCTGCCAGAAAAGGAAGTTTTGTCTGGCTTTTTTTACTACTTCAAAGGAGAAAGCCTTTTCCTCCTCCCTGGGCATCCAGTCTGTACTGTGCTAGCCTCGAAGGAAGTGCAGGAAGATTTGAACAAACAAAAGAAGGAATAGGATTGATTGTTTTATCAAAAACTTCTTTTTGTTGTGAAAAAACAACCTCAGAAATAGACAAAAGCCTTCAACCAAATAAATCATTAGGCTGAGAGCCACTGAGGCACAAAAGAGAGGGGTGACTGATTTGCCAGAAAATAGCCCATTCCTAGCTGTCACAAGAGGTCTGCGTACCAACTAACCCATGTCTCTATCCTTCAGTTTACATTGAAGCCAAATGTATCCCCGCTAGCATCTTCAAGTTACTTAAATAGGTCATCAGAGCAGAAGGATCACAAAAACTTGATTAACTTCTGGAATTGAACTTTCAATGCCCCACAGGGGTTGCTGATGTATCGCCTGGATTTCTTTTTCTGAAACAAAAGCCCTTCAGGTAAAATAGAATTGAAATCATGCTGTTATGACTATCAATCCCCTGGTCTCAGAGAAGTCACTTAAAAAATGAGCACTGGACAGTAGCCTACAAAAAAGGCACAAGGGAAATGACAAACAATATGAATCAAAAGCAGAACAGATGGCAAGAGCAGCTGTGTCTGACAGACACACTCAGAATACAGTGTCCCTCTTCCTGTGTAGGCTGTGTGAGCTCAGGTGACTCTGGCAAAAGCAGATCCAAGTCCATTCCATGCCGTGGAAGGTGATGTATGTTAGCTGCCTTTGCAACACTTTCTCCTTGAAGTAGCTCGTTTCCTTAGCTCGTTTACCTGCACCAAGGATTACGGACAAAATCTCTTTCCTCTCTTCTCACTTTTATGCTAAAGATTGGAGTAGATACTACTAACTAGCTAAAATTGGACACTATCAACCAGTTTCTAAACATTTGAACACACAGATTTACATAGAATCAGATATTTGGTTTCTCCAGCAAGATTGTTTTGAAATTATATTCACTGTCATCTTTTCTTGCTGTAAAAGTTATATGCTACCTACAAAAATTGGGGATTTTTTAATCAATATAAAACTTTTTAATTCAGAAACTAGTATTGCTAACAATTTGATTTATTTCTTTCTTGTCTTTGGTCTAAGCACATGGAAGGTATTACAAATGATTTAGCATTAAACATGCTCATAAATACCTTTTGGATTATGTCATTGGTTTCCTCAGAGTAGAGTTGTAGAAGTGGCATTACTGTGTCCAAGGATATGAATATTTGTGAAGACATATAATCCA
Organism: Cuniculus paca; assembly: GCA_004365215.1. NCBI lineage: Eukaryota > Metazoa > Chordata > Mammalia > Rodentia > Cuniculidae > Cuniculus > Cuniculus paca. Next base: position 4,943 of record RJWT010022233.1, read on the forward strand.
CAGTATATTCGGATATGTTCAGCTCACTGACCCCTTGATAGTTTTGAATATGATATGTATGTTATAGTTATCAATTTGATAGGCAAAAAATGGAATAACATTGCTTTATATTCTCTAAAGTATTAGTTTAAAACTAATATTTTGTTATGCTACTTACTTTATTTTGTTAATTCTTTCTTTAAAATTAGGTTTGTGTTTATTTTCTCTAATAAAGTTATAAGTTTCTTGAAATCAGGATTATGTTATCCTTCCTATATTTTTACCTTAGTTTCTGACACAAGGCCCAGTCACACTACATGCATTTAATAAATGCTATTGAATGAATTTTATGGACACACACTGGAAGCAGAGCAGGGGTATCTCAGAATTGTCTTTCTTTAAGGAACCCTTGGTGAACATTATCTTGCACAATTACAATTCCACTATTTGTATTAGCTCACCACCTTCTCTAACATCAATATTCTTCTTTAACACCAATATTCTTATTTTCTGTGGGAACACAGGAACATGTAAGGTACATAAATATGAGAAAGGATTAGAAAGTCTATAGGAAAGGATAGAATATAGACAGGAAAATCTTGTGATGATGCTGCACATTGTTGTGGGTGATGAAAGGAAGTGAGGTGACCCAGGAACTCAAATGAAGTGAGGTTCACGAAAAATTTCTGAGGCTGTGTCCCTGGGTACTTAGCAGAGAAAGCCTACCACAAATGCTCACTTTTAAGCCAGAGCATCATCCAAGGGCTAGTAGAAGGCTTGTCCAGAAAAAAACACAATTGTCCAAAATGGTGACCTTCTTGGTTCTCAGTGTCTTCCCTAGAAGATAGGATAAAGATGACTTAGAGCCATTCAGTATCTAGCAGAGTTCTGGATTTTCTTCATCTACTTCTCGCCTTAGACTCTGTCCAGATAGACTATGGAGGCTCATTCCACCTTGGAGGTCATTTCATTGAGATCCCAGGAGCATTGACCAGGCCATTGGCAGGTAGAGATTTCAGTTTAACCCAGGACTTCTCAGGCCAACAACCTCTCCACCTTTACATGATCCTCTGTCAGTCATCACAAGTCTAATGAGGTGATTGGAACCCTAGTGTTAGAGGAGCAAAAAGATAAGAAATCAATGGAGATGCTATGTGGTCTTGGAAAAGTCTTTTTATTTCTTTGTGCATTTGTTCAATGATCTCTAAATCTTTAACTATGGTAGCCTATGATATTTATTAAGTGTGTGTGTGTGTGTGTGTGTGTGTGTGTGTGTATACGTGTTTGGGTGTGTAATTAAACTATTTACTTGCTCCTCGGTTAAAGTTTCAATGAGTTCAGAAAGTCATAAAATTATTGGTTGAACACATATTTCCTTATGACAATTTAAGAAGCCAACACTAGAATAAGGTTTATAGCTTATTTTCATTATTTTCATGTCTAATCCTATTGGATTTTCTAAACCATTAATGAACATCATCTCATCAATTCTGAAAGTAATTCTTCTCTCCATCTTTCTCAGAGATGAAGAAGTATAATTTATTTTTTCATCTATTTAATTACATATGCAGATGTTGAGAATAACATCACAATAAAATATGGTGAACTCTATCCACTGGCAAGTAATAATATTTCTTTTCAAATTATGATAAAGAGAAAGCCTAATATGTACAGATAGTGTATCAAAATAATGGAGTACTTTCTAATATCCATTTCTTATTTATATGTGATAATTTAACAAATATAAAATTCTGGCTGCAGGCTTCAAGATGCTCACAAAAAATACTTGTTTACAAATGCCACAGTAAAAGTTTATCAACTGGTTGGAATAGGTGTCTGGTTGAACCAACATTTCTACATTTCATAGGAAATGGTGATGTTCTCTTTCATTGCTTATTTTCCTCAGGCCCCAGAAATTTACCTGCTACTCCTGGGGAGACCAAGATCCCGTAAACTATATAAATGGGGTATTTGGGTTTTCACCTTGTCCTTTCTTGCCTTTTGCCATCTTCTAACATCTGGCTTGAGGTATTCTCATTGTATTCTAAACACCATCAAAACCTATTTCATAAAAATGATGAAAGTAACTAGAAAAGATGCAAAACATATCCATTAATTTCTTCAAACTATGTGCATTTTCACTGAGCCAACATATACCAAGATCCTTTTGAAACTTTTTTACATTTAAGTTAGGACAAATATTTCCATGGGTATGGCCTAGAGAAGAGCACTGAGTGATATGTTTGGTATCTGCATGTCAGGAGAAAGAAAAGCTTAGAAAATCAGAGAGGTGTTCTCAAAACTAGAAATGTCACAGAAGCACATATATGTCCACTGAATCAAAAGGGGACATAGGCCACAAGAAGCATTTTATATGACATTCATATGGGTAAACGTTTTCCAAAAATCTTGTACAACTACAAGGTATTGCGTTTATATCATTATTGGACATTGTGAAATGTGTTCTCTCTCCTTAAATGCCTCTTAATAAGCCATTACAGGTCTATTTTGGTCTCAGTTGTCCTTTCCAATAGACCATCTGTTAGATAGACAGAGTAGGAAGTTTTGCAGGCTGTGTTTGGGTGCTAGCTTTGTCTCAGACAAGCCAAGTGACCTTGAGCCACTTTCTGGTAGATTTTTCCACTTTGCAGAACACTTAGAAAAGTGGCTATGAGGATTGTGTCAGAGAGGAAAACATTGCTCATTGATACATGTTTGTGGAAAGATAGTCAATTAAATGATGACACGAATAGGCCTATCAGGAAAAGAAGTTGGCTTAAAAGGGAACACAGCATAAGTGCATCTCTGGGCAAGAGGAGAAATGATGGCAAGACTGACATGAAAATTGTAACTTTTTTGTAGGAACATGATCAAATGATCTGATTAATTAAGGTTACCTTGCTTCAAATGCTTCAGGTATTATGCTGAGAACTGCACTCAGATGAAGAAGCAAATTACACCATTGTCCCTGGTTTTCCATGGAGGGTTCATTTGGTGACACTCCCCCCATAGGTACAAAACCTATAGATATCTGAATCTCATATGAAATGGCACAGTGTTTGCATATAACCTACAAACAGACAACCTCCTGTACATATTTTTATTTTATGAAAAAATAAAATTTTATAACAAAATAATAAGAGAATAGTATAGTTAATACACTGTGTATCATTATTTTAAATCATCTCTAAATTACTGATAATACCTCATACAATATAGATGCTATGCAAATAGATGCTCTACTGTATCGTTTAGGCGATAATGACAAGGAAAACAAGCCTATACATATTTAATACTGATGCAAATTCTTTCAAATATTTTCCATCTGAGGATGACTGAATCTATATCAGATAGGAAGGGCCAGTGTAAGTAATTAATTATGATAAATGCAATTTTGTCAGTGCTGTAGTTGTAGTATAGACAAAAGGCTACAGGAAGAGAAGGGAGCAATTTATTTTTCTAGGAGATAGTTTTAGGTAGATTGGGAATCTTAGAAAGGACCCATTAAGGAGCTTGTATGTGTGACAGATGTTGAGCAGAATCCTGACAGGAGAAAAAGCTGTGAAAGGCAATGGCAAAGCATTCCATGAGGAAGGAACCAGAGATGTTACTGGCATTTAGTGGACCAGACCAGGGCCACTGCTAAACTCTACAGTGCATAGTCAGCCTGCAATAAAGAATTATCCAGCCCAAAATGTCAGTAATACTAAGGCTGAAAAAACTCTGCCAAAGATCATGGCTTCTAACTGAAGGGAACCATTAATATGTTTTGAATGGAGGGTGTTAAAAGATATACTACAGTGTGGTCACCTGATTGGGCAAGATGACAGATTAGGGAAGTCAGAAGCAATAGCAACAGTTTTTACATGATAGATAATGGTGATTTGAGCTATGAATGTGACAGTAGAAATAAATGTATGGTATCTACCTATGAGTTTCTATGTTCAGAGACTTGCAAATGTACTGATATCTATAAACAGAGTTTGGAAATGTACTGGCAACAGGAAAATGGTGAGGAGCATTTACAGATTACATAACTAACTAGTGGGTAGATGAGACAAGTTCAGAGACCTGCAAGGGAATAAAAATTCATTTGTAGTGTTTTAAATTTGAAATTCCTTTCACACAGAGAAACTGAAGACTCAAGTATCAGATATATGCATGTAGTTCAGGAAATAGGTGTGAAACAGAGATACAAATTGGAGGTTCCCAAATATACAATATTTACAGGTCACAGAAATGAATGACGTCACCTCAAGAAAGTGTGAAGAATGAGAAGAGACCTCAAATCCGAGACCCACAAAATGCTATGGTAGTCAATGGAGGCAGGAAAGAACAAAAGAGACAGAAAGTGACTGCTGTAGGACAGAAGAAAGCACAGGAGAGTGTGGCTTCGGGAAGGCCAAGCGCAGAGAGTACTCCAAGAAAGGACAAAGTGACCAGCTGAAATGAATGCTTGCTGCAAGTGGTGGGGGATATTAGGACTTAGAAGAGTCCATCCACTTTGCCAAACACAGGGACACCAATGCTGTTTACAAAGGAGCTGCCTGCAGTGCAGAAGCCAGGTTGGAGTGGAAGGAAGATGTCAATGTCAAAAGATGTCTGAGCTCTGTGACCCTGACAAACAGCAAAGATAAGAAATCCCCCACTCTTGTGCTCTGGAATGCTCCAAATAATTATCTTTTACCATAGGGCTAAGAAAAGACTCATGCCTGCATCCTTTGTTTATCCAGGGTAAGAACAAACACAGCTTCCTGTGTCTCTGTGTCTTAGATGGTTAACTGAACTCATCCCCCCAATAATATGGAACCAAATGCTTGCACTTTGGTTCAGATTATCACCTCTTAGCACTCAGGCTTTTGGACCAACCTTAGCCTGAGCCATAAGGTCAACATTGAACATAACTATTGAATTTGATTTGATTCTCGTCCAATTCAGTTCGTGATCAGAATTGGGGAAATAATTAAGTTCATAAACCAAGGTGCCACTATAGACATCTTCTCTACAAGGTGCAGGGAAGATAAATCACCTATGGGTAAAACCTCTGAGTTACTATCTGATTATGCTACCTGTCCTTCCTATTTCTTCCCACCTGTCTTTCCTGGCATGCTTATTCCTTTCTGAAACAAAATCTTGATGTGTAACCCTTGCATATCTTACAAATATAAGATCGGATGTCTCCACTGCAATAAACTTCCCTTAATGCAATAATCCTTCTGAATAAAGTCCTCACAAAGTTTGAGTTTGTCTTTTACTTGACAAGATGAGAAAACAGCTAGTATGTGTAGATAACTTCCTCAGAACCCCTTTTTCTTCTTGATGAAGGAACATTTGAATGGAGTTGCAATGTCAGAAGAGCCTGCATTGAATTGGTGCTAATTTGAACAGAAAGCCAGCAGGCTGGCAGCGGCAGAGCCTTGACTGGCAGTAAAAGGAGAAACCTGTTCTTAGCACTGCCTGCCTACTCACATTGGTGTGGCTGAGCAGAGGTGAGGGTTGATGGTGGAATGAATGAGGCCCAAGTGTTTTGGTTTCTGTCTTGTTCCTGTAGTTCAACAACATTGGGAAAGAGAGACAATATCTTCCAGAAATAGGAGTTTCTACAATCACGGAAGCCAGACACAGCAGGAAGGAGGACACTGTGCCAGGCTTAATTTGTCCCTGGCTCAGTAACACCTAGAAATCTAGCCAGACAGAAGACCAAGTCTAGAGTGTTAGTCCATGGAGAGGCTGCTTCACCGGGCACAGGCAAGATGGTATAGAAACTAAGTCCTTCCCCCGGTGGCCACATTCACCAGGCTTCTAATTATGACATGGGAAGAGTCCAAGCCATTTGATGGTGAGTAGGAAAACCCATAACATTGTTCTTGAGCAAGACCTAGTCCCTCATAGCATTGAAACCAATCAAGGTGAACAAAAATAAATACCCACATCCACCGACTGGGACATCCTGAGCTGTACTAAGCTTTCCTACTCCTGGGTTCTGTAAGACTCCCCTGCAATCTTTTACACTTATTTTCTCATGGTCTGCTGCTACTACAAGCTCATATTGGACTCTATTAGTTACCATGAAAAACAGTCCTAAATCATCATATGAAACTACAATGGTCAAAGAACACTTATGCTCTGAACAACATTGTGTAGGCATTCATAAAGCAAAACATGATAGAAATATGAGAAGACATTGACAGAAACATAATTGTAGTGGGAACTTTAATACTTGCTGCTCCACACTTGGCTGATGAAGAAGAAATAAATATGTTCTGAATACTAAAAATAATAAAGTTAATATTGAAAACATTTCCTATTCTGCACAAACCACTCTTCCATTCAACATATTTCTGATAGATGAGTACACATCAAAAATGTGTTAAGTGATAGGTTTTCTGCAGATCATAAATAAAGATTCTATGCTCATGGCACTTTTAGCAGGATGGAAAAGATAGTTTTTAATGTATAAAAGCTACATATTCAATTATAAAGTGCATTAAGTTCTATGTAGGAAAAACATGGGGTACAAGAAAAGTGAGTATAGAGTGGGGTTGCATACATGGCTTATTGATTGGGTGGACAAAAAAGAGACCTCAGAAGAGAAAAGCCTATGGTGACTAAGGGAGCCAGCCAGGAAAATATAGTGGAGACTGTTCCAGGTTGAGCAGAACCATGTGTCATGGATCTGAGAAGGAAAAATATTGCCTCTAATGCTACATCATTCTAATCAGATGGAAAAAGGGGCTCTGTGGTCAAGTGAGGGGTGAAAACAGGGACTCAAATTCACAGTGTGTTTAGTTCTTGTTTCTATCCTGAGAACAGAAACAAGTGATGCACATTCAACAAATTGAGGAAGAGATGAAAATGGTTGATTTCTTTAAATCACCTGGCTGACAGGTGGACAAGGGATTGGAAAGAAGACTGGGCGTGAAGGGCCAAGTCCAGTGAAGCAGAAGAGGGATGGTGGCTGCTTAAAGGAAGGTGGAGGCAAAAGACATGGAAACAGATGGTGATGTGAAATTGTTTTTGCTAGATTTGGTATGGCTTAGTAATAAATTGGATTTAAGTGGTGTTGGAAAGGGAACAATTGCAAATGCCTTTGAGAGAAGTAAATGCTTTATTGAAAACTTTGTGGAGCAGTTACAAAAATGTATCATATATTCAGCCACGAAGAAAAGTTCAATAAACCATCCCAATCAGAATGCACAAGCCATGGTCTCTGTCTACAACTCAATGAAATAAAAACAAAAATAAATGACTACATCCATATTAAAAGAAAAAAGTCATACTAAAGCAACAGCTTTTATTATCTTAAGCAAAAACTGCTGGTCAATGAAAAAAATCAACATTGAAATTATAGATTTTTAAACATGCTATAGATAATAGATAGATAGATAGATAGATAGATAGATAGATAGATAAATCAATTTCAGTAAGAATGTAGTAAAAGCCATGTTCAGAGACAGTATCATAAAAAATGATTTCATCAGTACGTCAAAAATCAGAAAATATATGATGCCTGGAACTCAAGTTAGAAAAATCTTAAAGAAATCAAGGGAGATGTAGAGTGATGGAAACAGAGAGAGAGAGAGACAGAGAGAGAGAGAGAGAGATTAAAAAGAGAAAATAGAAATAAAAATATAAAGCCTAGAAAAAAAAAGACTGCATAAATAAATGAAGCAACTGGGTTATTTGAAAATAAAATTCCCCAAAATAGGCAAAGCTACATAATGTCAAATCAAACACAATAAAAAAAAACACAAATATTCAAAATGACAGTAAAAAACTCTAGATCTCTTATTCTGGTGGAACCCAGTATCTGAAGGCAGACGACCTATGCAGAATGGCTATTGGATCCCACCAAGTTCTGTTTTACTTCCTGCTGAGTGGTCCACAATAGTCATTCTAGTATTGATTTTATGCAAAGAAGTCTCAATTTGACTTCCAAAAATAATCTATACAATATTTCCAGGAATTTAAGAGAAATTGAGGATATTATTCACTTGCCAGCCCCTTATCTCCTGAGATGAACCTGAAGTAGAGAATGCATTTAGTGTTTTATGTTTGGGTTCTCCCACAATTCCTATGTTGAAACTCTCACCCCAGTAATATGATCATTGGAGATAGAGCTTTTGAGAAGTAATTAATCATGATTAAAGCCTCTAATATGGCATTACTATCCTTATAAGAGAATGAGAGCTAGCTTGTTCTTCTTCCACCATGCAAGAGAAAAGTCAGCAGTCTGCAGCCTTAAAACAAGAGCCTTCTCTGGACTCTGATCAGGCTGATCACATGAACTTGAACTTCCAGCCTCCAGAACTATAAAGATGAATTTCAACAGATGAGAAGCCATCTAGTCTGTTTGACTTTGTTAAAACAGCCTAAGACAAGCATCATCTCCATTTCCATTATCAGCATCGAGCTCACAGTATTGATCGCATTGGTTGCTTACTACGTGTGGGGCACGTTAAGGACTCTGTAGGAAACATTTCATTGAACCTGCAACATAACTCTGTTATATAGATCCTATTAGCCTATTTTACCAAAGCAGAAACCAACAGCTTTTGTGCCAGAAAGTACAAAGGAAATCTTGAATAAACAGTGAATTAAATTGTTTCTGAATGAGATTACTGTAATGATGACAGTTCTGCCTCAAATTAATGCCATTTTAATAAAATTCCAATTAAAATCCCAATATAATCTCATAATTTGTTCAAGTAAATTTACATTTTTCCTGGAAAAATGTTGGACAAATACAGCGAAAAATATTTTTTAAATTAAAAAAAATTTTTTCTCTATTAAAACAAATTGGAACACTGTCAGAGAACTAACATAGAAAAATAGTACTCTAGGCCAAGTGAGATGCCAGTGTGTGACAAAGGGGTTATTTCAAATCAGTGTTGAAATGATGAATTATTTAAGAAATGGTGCAGGGGCATTTGGCCTCATGATCTGGAAGGCAAAGCAAGCAGAACTGACCAAATGCATAACAGATTAGTACATTCTGGAGCCTACTTCTATACTGATTAGCTATCCTGGAAGTGAAGCAATTTTTCGAAATCGTGACAGGCAGAATAAAATTATTCCACATGTAATTACTGCATTCTTAATGTGTTTTTTGCTTTCTAAATTAAAGGAAAGAAATAACAGTGAAAATAACAGTTTTACCATATACTTCAGCTCACCCTTTCCCATTTTTCCTAATGTGCACTCGAAGTTTATTGAATATTTACTGACTGGCACCACTGGAAATGTGCCAAGAACATACATGGGAACATTGGAATCAATAGAAGACAGAACTGTTAGGAAAAAAATTTTTAAAAAGGCGTAGCTTATGCAAGGAATGGCTAACAAACAATCCCTTGCACCTCAGAGAAATTTGAAACTGTACGAGATTTTTCTCTGCGGAAAGAAAAAGAGAGGAAGCATGCTGGAGGAAAGGGAGAAGAGAAATGAAGGAGGACAGAATCACTGAGTGAGTCTGAAAGACTGGAAGATGTAACAGCACCTGGGGGAGGGGTGAAAGACTATGGAAAGATACTATGGGGATGCAGAGAAGAGACTTGGCAGTGAGTCACACAAGTTGCATATGACAGGAGCCAATGGTGGTTTGAAGCGCATGAGTAACCCACAGAGCTAGTGTGATTAAAGGAAGATGCCCCAGCATAAGGCTAGAGAAGAGTGAAGAGCAAATGGCACCAAGAGTCCCAACATGAACACTGATGCTGCAGTCCAGGTGTGAAATGACAAGAACAAAATAAAAGTTCAGGGATGGTGAAAAGGTGTTAGAGACACTTTGAAGTAGCCATCACCGAGATGGACTGGAGTTACAGCATGGTTATTTTAAAAACCAAATGTAGTAGCAAATACATGATCTAGTTAATGTCCAGTAGATAAGGTCTCCTTCCACCAGAGTGTCTCAGTCCAGCTTGGTCACAAAAGTCTTTCCCGCATTTGTACTTCAGGATGATACTTAGTTCATTCATTGTCTTAGCTTTAATCCATTCACTATTTTCATGTGTTTTAAAAGAACGAATTTATCTGTGTATTTACTCCCAAGAAAAATTAAAGTTTTAGGCATGTGTGCCTGTGTGTGTGTGTGTCTTTCTCTCCACGAGAGAAAGGAGACACTTTGCAAAAATAGAAGCAAATTCTGCCCGAATTCTTAAGACAGTTCTAACACTGAACATTTGTGAAACTTGGAGCAAGTAACACCTTTAAGTCTCAGATTATTTACTTGTATGAGGTGTACAGTTTCCTGATTAGTGTGACATTTAATGCCAACTTAATGTCAAATACACAGAAATTATCTTTAAAAAGATGTTTTGGAACATTGGGTCAATGTTCTCCAAACAGTAATATTTTCCTTCTCCTGAATACTCATTTATGAAAGCCTTTATCACACACACACATGCACATGCACACACACACACACACACGCACACGCACACACACACACCCATACAACTGCTTTCAGTCACTTGAGTGTAGTAGAATTAAGGTTATATCCTTTCACTAAGCAAATGGTTTCTCTCCAAGAGTGGTACTACCAAGCACAACTGCTCTCCAGGGCAGCTTGATGAAACTGCTTGCTGTAATTAGTTTTCCCAAAGGAAAAAAATGAATAACAGGCTCTCATCAGGTGCTAGGGCTCCATGACTCCTCCAGCTGATTGAATTCCATTATTTATTTTGTACATCTGGATGGTAAATGGAAGCAACTCTAGCATCAGTTTCTCCAGGCTGTCTTCTAACAGGTTTAATAAGGGGATTAAGAGTTTAAATAGGTTTCCAACTGTTAAAGGTAGTTTTCTCATTTTTCATGTTGACATTCTTAAAACCAATTTCTTTTCTTGACCTTCTGGTCTGCTGCTACCTCTAGAGTCTAGATCTAAGAGTCTAGGAGAAAGAAGAGACTACACTCTGTCTGAGGGACCCTGTGATCCCAGAACTCTGCTCCCCTGAGTATTTATTAAGTACCCATTACACACACAGAAGCAATATTGACTCTTGTTTTTTGTTTTCGTTTTTGTTTTGTTTTGTTTTTGTTTGAGACAGGGTCTCACTGTGTAGTGCAGTGCAGGCTGGCCTTGAACTCACTTATGTAGCCCAGGCTGGCCTCAAACTCATGATGACCCTCCTGCCTCAGCCTCTTGAGGGTTGGGATCCCAGGTATGTGCCACCATACCCAGTGGGATTGATTCTTAAGAGAATTCAAAGACCTATATGTGATTTGGTTGGGGAAAGTAGAGCCCATTGTGAAAATACAGAGCTTCATTTCTTCATTTTAAGAAATAAGAGAAATCAAAATGTTTTATATCATGCTGTGGAAGAGATAAGACTATAGCAACAATTCAAAGAAAGTGAAAGTTCAGGATCTAAAAAAGTGGTTCTCAACCTAGCTATCTGTTTGAATCATACGGGCAGCTTTTAAAACTCCCAAAACCAGCCTGTAATCCAAACCAATTAAATCAGAATCTTGAGCAGTGAGACTCTGCTGAAAACATATTTTTTAAATTTCCAATGGCAATTTCACCGTGCAGCCAAGGTGGAGACCCACTAATGTAGAACAAAAACAAAAGTTTCCCTGAGGTCCCGAGAATGACTATTAAGTGAAGGGAGGCGGGTGAAAGGAAGTGGGGAGCAATCCTGACTCTGAGTACTGAATGTATTTTAATATTCTGAGAACAAAACAGTATTCTCCATAGCGCATACACCTACGTAGTTTTATTGGTTAAACAGTCCTGCAAAAATCCGAGGACTCCATCTCTACTTGTTAAAGTTGATGCCGGGTTAACCGCAAATTTCCAGTGTAGCATCTACAACTGGTCATGCAGCTACGGAATTCAACCTCATGAGGAGCATGCTGCATATGCAATCAAATAAAAAGAAGCGGACTGGGAATTTCACGTTAGTCAAACATGTGGGAGAGGGAAGCCATTAGGGAAAACAGAGGCGGAAAGAAGAAAGTGTCTGAGCCTGGGAGTTGTAGAGTTTGCTGGACATTGAAAGGTAGGATGACCCCGATGAGCACCCCGTAGCCAATGAAACAAGGTGCTCCCTCGGGATCGAGGAGGATGAGAGGAAGGCCATGCCCGTGAGCTCATCGACCCATCAGCAACTCCCGCCTGCACTCCTGCTGCTTAGAGTTCCACCAGGACAAATATCGTTCTACTCACAGGAAAAAAGTACAGATTGTTTAATTGGAGGATAAGTCACCAATATGTGATAAAGTTGGGGCACATAGCTTATGACATAGCAAATCAATTTATCAGTAAGTATTGTTGCACCAGTGCACTCTAATTTTTTTCCTTTAGAGCAGACAGTGATATTTTAGATACACAATCC
>RJWT010022234.1:0-17264 GCA_004365215.1 Cuniculus paca
GATTCTGCTGTTGGCAGCAACCTTTTTCATAAGTGACAAAATTTGGATGCAACCAAAATATGCTTCAATAAGCAAGTGGTACATTCAGACAGTGATAATCAGTCAGTGATCAAAAACTATGGGTCATGAACACACAAAATTTCATAGAAGAATCTTACATGTATACTGCTAAGTAAGAGATGCTAACTTTTTTATTGATTCAACTACATGACATCCTGGACAAGGCAAAACTAGGAAAATAGTATAAACATTAGCAGTTTTAAAGGCTTTGGGAGATCAGAGGGAGCATTACTAAGTGGAGCAAAAACTTTTACTTAATGGTAGATACATGTCATTGTACATTTGTCAAAACCCATAGGATATAGAACTCAGAGAGTAAAATCAAATGTGAACTACAGACTTTAATGATAATCTAGCAATTTTAGCTTATCAGTTGTAACATATGTACCACACTAATGCAAGATGTTAATTATAAGAGAAACTGGAGGGAGGGTCAAGGGGAAAACTAGTCATGTGTAGTTCTTATCAAATAAATCCACCCCTTTCTCAGTCTCAGTGATTACATTGCTTATGTTCATTTCTGCTTATTAAATGAACTATTTATGTTCACACACTTTGCATCTATAATTCAGATATATTAAGGTAAACACACTTATCTCTGCATATTTCAATTCACTCTAATAATCCGGTTATTTCAACTGGAAATCTTGGTATGTCCCAAGCCATAATAAGATACTTTTCTACTTTGAACTTTTATTGAATAATAATACAATTGCACGTGCTGCTTGCAAAAAATAATTGGAGTTGGTCATGCTTTCTTGCATAGGCAGCCTCATTTTCTGGGAAATAAAAGTGGAACATAGGTCCTGCCCCGAATTTCTTCAATCCAACATGCTCAAAATGATTGTATACTCTCACATTCTACTAGAACAATTCCATCAACTATTTTATTTTTTATTCTCTAAGGCTATTTAGAGATAGTATTTTTTTTTCTGGTGCATGCCTGTGCATCCATTTTTGTTCATTTCTGTTTTTCAATTTTCCATTGAATTCTATCCTCTTAAGCGTCAAAAAATTCTGCTCACTTATTTTATATTTTAATAGAATTATATAATTAACATAAGTATTATATACATCAAAGTATTTTGATCTCTATACACTATAAAGAAAATCAAGTTGGTATTTTTAAGACTGCTTAAACCAGAAAACATTCTATTGGATCATAAATAAATAATATGGGTCTAGAGAGGCCCTGATAAATATATTAAAAATGCTAACAAGAAGTCCAAATTCAGAGCTATTATATTCACTGATGCAGTTGCCTTTGTTTACCAAAATGATCAACTGCAAAAAAAAGTAGTTATTATTGTTCAGGTTCTAATTCCATTCAAAATAGAGTTAGGATAGGTGCTTAGAGAAAATGCAGAATTACACTTTCTAAGCACTTCATCATTTTGAGCATATTTATAAAGAAAATACATCAACATGAGAATTGGTAACACCATAATGAAAAGACATTAGAAGAAGGTACATAAAAGGAGGATTCCATATAAGGGAAATCAAATTGTAGGATGGATTTTATTGTTGCTTTTGGAAGGTTCCTGCCCATCCCTGTGCCAATAAATCAAGGCCTTAATTTCCTCTCATCCGTCTTCTCTCTCAGCCTCGGCTCCAAGAAAACCACACTACACCTCTCCCTCTAATCTTTCTTCTCTAAAGTCTCAAAAGTTCTATGTGTCAAAACTGGATTGGAATTCATTCCCTTTGGCTTCAGTATTATCTGAAGATCTTTAAGTATATCACCAAAATATCCAGTAGATAATCTAGAAAAGTCAATATATATCCCTGTTTTGGTTACTCTTCGTTGCTGAGACAAACACCTGACACCCAAAATTAGGGAAGAAAAGGTTTATTTAGCTTACAGTTTCTGGAGATTTTAGTCAGTAATCAGTTGATTCTAAAGCAGGGTGGCATGGCACTGGGGCAACACTTCAAGGCAGCAGCCAGAGCAAAACAGCCAAAATGCAAGCCTCTTCTCTACCCTTAAATTGTACACAGGCCACCACCCCCCCCACCTTCAGGGTGGGTGTAACACTCACAAAACATCCTTGCCCTCCTTTGCACAGGATGAGGATATTTACAAAGAAAGAACCCGGGCTCCCTGCTGAGTCTCTCAATTAAACTACTAAACTTCTCAAGTTGACACAATGTATTAACCATAAGAATCCCGCTGGAAAAACAATATATATCCCAAAGCTCTTATCTAGTTTTGATTTCTAAAACTTAAAAAGCTTTAAAATCTGTGAGTTTTTCATCATAAGTTTATGGTAAACTCATTTGGTAGTAGACTTGACTGGAAGTGACAGGACGATATTTACAGTCTTTACATATCCCTCTTTGCATTCATATTCACATGCTTCACTAGAGAAATGCTAATGTGCTCAAATTCTATCTCTGCCCTACAGTGGGTATCTACTGAGATCATGTGTAAGCCAGGGAGTAATACAGAGTCCTACACTTAGTCTCTGTGCTTAAAGTTTTCCTGTTGCTATCTTGAAATCCTTAGACATTTTTGTTCATGAGGATTTATATTTTTCATTTTGAACAATTCCCTGTATATTATTTAGCTAGTCCCAAGTATAAGCATGATAATACCTTTTTAAAATCAGGTAAATGCTACAATTTGAAGCATATCTGACCTTCAGGGCTTTGGTGAATGGGTTCATGTTACTAACACCACGTATTGAATGCTTCCTATAAGCAAGCGATCTTCTAATGCCGCACATATTACATTCTTAATTTAAGAAAAAAATTGAGTACAGTGAGATTCAATAAGTTACCTTAAATTGTAAGGTCACCCAGAAAAAAATAGCAAAGTTGGAATTTAAGGTCTGATGACTCTGGGACTCATGAAAGAACATTTTAGGTGAGATGCTTTGAATTTTTTAGGATGAACAATATAAGAGAGCCATATTCAATCATTTTGACTGAGGAAGATTCCTAGGGCTCAAATGACTACTTATAGTAGCTATGAATGACTACTTGTAAAATGTAAGCATCCTGTATTCCATTTGCCTTGTTTTTTCAGTTTGAAATGATGACTAAACTAATCTTTCTGTAAAAATAAATAAAAGGTTAAAGTTAAGTCAGAAGACAAATTTATGTAGTTCAATTTAAACCCAGTTGCATGTCTCATTCTATCTCAGTAGAGATGACATCACTGCTCCTAAATGGGGAGGACTGGTCACATGGGAGACCATGTTTTTATTGTGATCAGCTGCAGAAGATCAGCAAAGATGACCTCATCTGCAGCTGAGGAGGTTTGACTTTTGCCCTTCTAGGAATGTGAAGCAGAAAGAAAAAAAAAAAAGAAAAGAAAAAAAAGAAACTCCTTCACAAGCTGAGGAATGTAAAACAGACAAGCATCCTTCATACTGGCAGTTTATCAGCATGTGTTAAGTGCAAATGCTTAGACTTGAACATGATGTAAAAGCAGTTAAGTGAGAGAACAGTAAGTAGCATGGACTTTGGGTGGGTCCTTTGACATTTCTCAATAACACCAGAAAAATAGGTTTTTCATTTTCCAATAATAAAAGATAAGAAATGAGTCTTTTAGAAAAAAATATACTTTTGCTCATTTCCCATAAAGAGATACAAGAACTTCTATTCTTACGGTAACCAGTTTCCCCTGAGAATATCTTAGACATAATCAAATCAGTTAGGTCTACCAGAGGATAGATTAACTGCCTAGTTAAAAAAAAATGCTCTTCAGCTAAATTTGTTACTGCTGTAATGATAGTGAAGCTTCCACAGGAAGGCCAAGGTTAGACACTCATGCATGTCTAGGAATGTGGGGAAGCTCAAGGGGAAAGTTGCCTGTTATGTGTTCTTTCTCTGTCTTGCTTCTACTGAGCCTCACACAAACTAAAAAGCTTCCAGTATGGCAGATATCCTTCTGTTTAAAAAGAACTCTTTTTATCTTTTGATGTAACACTCATGGGCACCATGACTAGAAGCACTTAATGTCAGTTTAAGAAGGGTGACTAGTAATAATCAAAAAAGATTGTCCCCATCTCCTGGCTGGTAATTGTTAATCTATATTTTCAAATCAAACAGCCTGTGAGAAGCAGAGTTTTTGCATGAGTGCATTTTACTAACAACCAATTGCAGACATGGAAGACTTCCAAAAAGGTGCTATAATGCTGAAATCTGAAATGTGAGAAATATTTCATCCAGGTAAGAAAGGCGGTTCACTATTCTAATTTAGAGCTGGGCAGTTACCCAACTTAAAAAGCCAAGTCTTTTATGTTTCCTAAGTAATTTTTATCTTTCCTGCTGCTTCCCATTCTCCAAGTAGAAAGGTATCTCGTTGGCTCAAGTCGAGGCTCTGAGAAAACCAATTGCTTTGAAAGATGTAAGAAAGATGGCTGATGATTTAGGCAGTTGATATTATGATTAGTTCCTCTATTAGTTCCTCTTAATTGTTTCTGTGGTACTAGTCATGGTCATTTTCCTGTTTGTTCAATATGTTTCTGTTTGATAAAAATATGTTCAAAGTGAGATGTCAGATTTTAAGAAAAAAATTAATTTATATTTCAGCAATATTTTTGGTACGTAGAGATTAGGTTCTTACAGAATTTTTTAAAAGGTTATCCCTCAATAGGCTAGGAAAAATAGTCACTAGAATTCATCAGCAAGGTCCAAATAACCCTTTTAATTTATATATTTTAAAATCATTTTCAAGTATGTTTGTAAAATTCTTAGATAATACAAACTCATCTAAACAGACAGCAGATCAGCTATTGCCGGGAACCAAGGGTAGGGGCAAGAAGGGACACCTGGGAAGGGTGAAACAAGGACAATTGAAACTGTTGCAGATGATAAGTGTGTTACCCTTATGGTGTTAAAAATTTTGCAAATGTATGCATATATCAAAACTTACAAAGTTGTACACTTTGTGTGTACAGTTTATGGTATGTCAGTTATGTCAGATTAAATGTTTTAATGAAATTAGGCATGGGGGAGAAAAGCTACTATAATCCACCCTAGATTGCAGAGGTTGGCCATTTACGGACAAGGACTTACAACCTTTGACACCAACACCTGCAATATAAAAAATAGATAAACCTGCTAAACGATTGTCTTGCTAATTAAAGTGAACTCTGAGGAGGTTGCCTGGGAATTATGTCAAGGTCAAGGTACTCCAGTAAGGAAGTTTTCTGGAAGAATATTATTAGTTTGGGGGATTTAATGTGAGGGCCAGTCTTAAATATTGACAAGTTTTTACCTACAAGACCTCTTAAAAACATAATGGTAACCTTGATTCATCAGAGAAAAATAAGGATTTATCTGCTAATCCCCAACCAGTTTATATGTACTTAGAAAATATTAAAAAATAAATAGCTACTTGGAAAATTCTGGGAAAATCTTCATATTCCCTTTCATAAATTAAGGAGCTACTGGAAAAACAAAATCTTCTGTGACAGTGCTTGTTTAAACAAGGCATTTCCAACTTCAATGTTATTGGCATTTGGAGCTGGATAATTCTTTGTTGTAGAGAGCAACCTGTTTATATCATAGGATGCTTAGAGCTCTGACCACTGTGCCCCAACCATTAAATGCCCCCCAGCATACTCCTCCAATTTGTGACAGCCAGAAGTGTCTCTAGCCATTGTTAAATGTCCCTTGAAATACAAAATCACCGCAATTGAGAACCGTTGAAGATTCACTGTCATTTTGATACAAATTTAGAAATTATACATACCCAAACAACAAATGGAAAAAAAATGTTTGCTTAATATAAGAAAGATTAATAGTATTACTATATAGTAAATTGAACTTTTGAAAAACACTAAAAATTTACAGCTAGAAAAAAGAAACATAGCCAATAATAATTTTCAAAATTCAAATATAGCTTACCACTGGTAAACAGTTTTGAAATTCAGACATATTCCAAAGTTGATCTTCTTCACTGCTTAGTGTGTTGGAAAAATGTTCTCAAATTTTATTGCCTAAAATCACAGCATATCAGCCATTCGTGTCAGCTGGTATCTTTCCAGTCAATAAATATATGGTAGCATTGAATCTTTTCTTAGCCTCAAACAACTATTGTCTCAAGCTGGGGATGCAGTGCAATGATAGAGTACTTGCTTACCACGTTCCAGAACTGGAGGTCAATCCCTAGCACCAAATAACAACCATTGCTGGGGATCTAGCTCAGTGGTGTAAGTGCCTGCCTGGCAAGCGCAAAGTCATGAGTTTGATCCCCAGTGTTGCAAAAAGAAAAAAAAAAAACAAATAACAACCATTGTCTTTAAAGAATGGTTATGTCCCTTTAAGAAGTAGACACTAGGAATAGATTAATTTAAACCCTAGTACAGAAAAACTTGTTACACTTGAAATGATCCTGTTTCCTTTAGTCAAATGAGATTCAAGTTTCCATTAATTAAATGAGATCCCATCCTGATTTAACTGAGCCTGGAAAATACCCAGAGCTAAAAAAAATAAAATAAAATAAAATAAAACAAAATAAAATAAATAAATAAATAAATGGCTCAATCATTTTACCGTGTGAATCAAATGTTTGAGAGTTATAATGATGCTCTCTTTTTTTGTGAATGTGATCACAATTTTCTATTTAAACTTAAGTTTCTTTGTATACATGTATGATACCATGTATGTGGTTTAACCCATGGTAAAACATTTGGGTGAGACCACATGGGTGTTCATAAGGAGTGAATTCATAATTCTCTTTTTTTAAAAATACAGTAAACAGAAGTTTTAATCCTAAGAAAAATGTTTGTAAATATGTGAAGAAAGCTTTTAAATGTTAATTCTTCAAAGTAATATTGATATTCAGGGTCACTGATAAAAGATACGCTGTAAATGTGACAATTTCAGATCCTTCTGCAATGCACAGAAAGGATTTATTTGCATGCTAATGCATGTCAAATGATAAGTTAATTCCTCGCTTTCTTGTCCTGCTCAGTACTGGTCACAAAGCTTAGATTCAATGTACAATAAATCTCTGAAAGCTAGTACTCAAAAGCCACTGCTAGGGAGGAGAACAGCTTTATGACTCAAGCTGGGCCTGTGGACAAAGCCAAGGATTCAGTGAAGCCCTGCAGCTTGCATCGCAGCTGTGCAGTCATCTCTTTCTGTGACCCCAAACAAGTGATTAGACTTCCACATTCCTATTTCTTCATCTATAAGAAATGGCAAGGAAAGTTTGGGGTGGGGGATCTTAATGTTCCGATTGTTAAAATTACGGCCACAACATAAGCCAGTCCTTCAAAACTGAAATACATGCCATAACATTACATCATTCATCACTAAAAATTTGCTTATATTCCATCTAGTACAGACACAAAGGTAATGTATTTTTTGACAGACAAAATAAATACCCTTACAGTATACTGTCGATGCTTTTTATTTCTTGCATTTAACTCCAAGAAAGAACGATTTTGTGGAAAGCATGAAAAAAATGAAAAGGCAGAATACATATGGAATGTGAGGTTCTTCTTTAAGAGTGAATAATTTTAGTTTTAATCAAAGTTTCAATTCTACATTTACTATTGTCCTCCAAGAATAAAAATCAAAATTTACTTAGCTTATACCCTCAATAAACTAAAAGAAAATTATTTCTAGTTCTAATTCTGGGAGTAATCAAGTATGTGACCTTGAACAAATAGGACTAATCTATAGGAAAGAATATTATGCAAACATTATGCATTTATACTTATGAGAATTTATAATATAGAGCATACTTGTAACATCAAATATAAAATCTTTTAGATTTTTTGCACTTGTAATGAGTTAGAAGTTTCCCCAAATATTAACTATATAGAGAAATATGCACAAATATGTAGTGTATCTCAACTGCAAAAAAATTTCAAGATTAGTAGAAAATCTACAAAACATTAACAATAGTCTTGTTATTACTATTTAATTTTTTCAACTTGTTTCTGTTATAAAATTCTCCAATATTCATATATTATTTTATAATCAGAAAACTTTATAAAGTCAGTAAACTGTTAATAAAAGAAAATATAAGACCCTCATGCACACAGAGTACTTTAGTTTCCATCTATTCATTCAGCAAACAGTAACAATTTTATTCCTTACAATGCTCGGATAGTCCTACACATCAACATTTCAGAATCAAAGTATTATTTGCATCCTATATCTTTCAAAAATTGATTCTCAGATACTGCTTATCTCTTCTGCTCATTACTTCTGTCTAGTGATCTGGACCCCAGGGTTACTGGTTGGTGGTGAAGGCAAAACTGCACCTGCCACAGCACAGGAAGTCTTCACTCCAGTGGAAGAGGCGGCAGTGGAAAGTGGTGATGCAGCTGGGAGATATCTTATTGATGGAACCACAGAGTAACTTCCCACGTGACCAGAAGTCATATCTAGCAAATACATTGACAAAGTTCTGTGGCTTTACTACCCAACACATTTCCTGTGGGAAACCATCTCCTCCCACAGAGGACTTGTGAACAATCATCGTCAGTTCAGAAATGGCCACAACTGCATACACCTCCGTAAAGCTCCCCAGTGTCTTTCAGAAATACACACAAAGGTCTGTCCTAGTGCAGCTAGGAGGCATTTCCTCATTTCAGTATGTATTGAGACCCAAGTATGTGCTAAGACAAGAGACAAAAATATCTCTCCTTGTTTAAAATATATACATTTAAGGCAAGCAAATTTGACCCTCCGCTGGCAGGCAGTATTTTGAAGTTATAATTAGAAATTAGCCTCAAGGCATTGTGAAACTTGCATTTTTTAAAGACTTGAATCCTGATGAGAAAAAACGCTGTTTGACCTGGTGAATTTACTTAACCTTTCTGAACTTTGATTACTTATCTATAATGAAACTAGAACTATTGATAATATTTAAAATCTGTAATACATAATTATGGTTTTCAAAAAATACTATTGATCTTTTTTCAAAACGTATATTTAATGTGACGATAGAGGGGCTATCTACTTTAAAGGCATACAGGAAAAAGTAGAATAATAAATATATAATCAGAGCAGTATGTTCTTGAGAAATTTTGATGAAGAATAGCTCATTAGTTCCTCAGTTACTAAACTTAAATCATCCTACACTTAAATCATTAAATTTAGTCCCTATGTTTCTGACAGGAGTAATCATTTCAGCATAGAAGTCCCACAGTAACTTGGTGACTATAAATTAAGATAGTCTACATAAAAACCACCTTTCTCTGACCAATCCAAAGTATAAGAAAATACAGAGAAAAACTTACGTACTATAAATGTTATTTAAAATCAAAGCCGTATGCTTCAGGAAAATGGCAGATAGCTCCTCACTGTGGACCATGAAGGAAACAAGAAGAGCTTATCTAGGATCACCATTTCCTAGATAGTAGAAGATAACAAAAGTATTTCTGAATGAAAATAGAAGAAAAAATTTCTGAACAAGAGGCCCCACATCCAATGCTATTTCATGGTGCTGACAATGAGGATAAAAGGATCATGTGGGAATGAGGAGGTGAAATGATACTTGGAAAAGCCATAGATTCCAATGGGAAGCAATTGTATGTATGCCATCATTTCATGTTAAACTTGTAACATATATATGACTTTGGCATTTTAGAAAGGAAATAAGTACATAACCATTGAGAGATTCAGCTAAGATTGCACCACAAGAAAGAGAAGGTGGAATTTGAAACCCGGTTTCCTGATTCCTAAATTCAGATTGTATATTAGTCAGCTTTTTGTCATAGGAACCAAATACTTGACATACCCAATTTAAAGAGAAAAGATTTATTTTGAATCAAGGTTTCAGAGGTTTGAGTCCATGTATACTTGGTGTCAAGGTAGAAACATCATGGCCAAATCCGAGGGCAGAGGAGAGCTGCTGAATGCATGGCAGTGGGAAACAGAGAGAAAAAGGGATAGGGAACAGGAATACACACTTTCAGGTCACACCCCACTGACCAAACTCCTCCAAAACTTTCCCTGAGCCTAACAGCACATTTAGTTGTAAACTCATTAATGGATTAATCCACTGATAAAACTAGCACCTCCAAAAGCCAGTAACCTTCTAAAAGCCCCTCTTCTGAACACGTCAGCATTTAGGGAACATTTTAATCCCAGCCAATGTCAATTTGACTACTTCCTAAGAGATTCCTTACTAATGAACTAGGCTTAATACTTGGCAGACTAGAAAAAAAATGTGTTTGTAACTATTACATTGTTTTCTGTAGCATGTGAAATAACATGCTTGTTTTGGTTGTACCCTCAGAATTAGTATAAACAATAGCAAAGTATTATAAAGAAATATACACAGAGCCAGACTTGGTGGCTCACGCCTGTAATCCCAGTACTCTGGAGGCTGAGACAGGAGGATTGTTGTGAGTTTGAGACCAGCCTGGGCTACAAAGTGAGCTCAAGGCCAGTCTGAATGGCATAGTGAGACGCTGTCTTAAAAATACAAGGGCTGGGGATCTAGCTCAGCGGCCTAAGCACCTGCCTGGCAAGTGCAAGGTCGTGAGTTCAATCCCTGGTGCCGCAAAAAAAAAGAAATATACTTGGAAGTCACGTATGAGTACTAATTACTAAATTATTCCTGAAAAGGTAAGTAAAGCAAGATTTCCCTTGTGAAAGAAACAAACAAATAGAGAAAAAATGTGGTTTACCATGTCTGCTTTTTTTTGGGACAGCATCTCCTCAACCTCAACAGGATTGTTTTACTTTTGACATATTTTCTTCATGATACTCTTTGAAAGTCAGATGAACTAAATATGTAAAGTCCATGATTTGCTGAGAATAAATAAGAACTCCAACTTTAAAGGTCTTCATCTGGTTATTCAAGAGATGATGGGATCTAGAGGAAGAAAATACACTATCAACCAAGACCCCAATCAGCTGAGGAGCCTCAGTGTGCCCTGTGGGGCATGCTGAAGGTCTTCCCAGCATACTCCACCTATTCAGGGAGCCTCTGAGAGCCTCTCAGGACCTGAGAAGGCCTGCCTAATGACCCCCACACAGCTGGGGAAATGCCCTCTAGTAAAGACAGCCATCCTCAACCCAGGAAACAACTGAGACTTTGCAGTCAGCTGCCTCAGGGGAATACAGGAAAATGACAAAAAAAGAGCAAATTGCAATCTCAAACCTCCAGCCCATCCCAAACAAGTGTAGAAGACATGGACATAGAAGACAGTGTAAGTCACACACCTGAAATGATAGCAATTGAAGTAAAGAAACAACTCCATGAAGCTGTAAAGGAAATCAGATCAGAAATAATTTCCCAGGTAAAACAAGAAATAATAAACATAATGAAAGAAATGCTGAACACATATAAAGAAGACATAGTTAAAAAATAGAGGAGCACTGCAAAAGGATGGAAATCTTGAATGAACAATATAAGAAAGAATTAAAATGCATGAAACAGATTCATAGAGATATCCAGGAAATCAAAAATTCCATTGAAAGCTGGCAAAACTGTCTGAATAAATGCAAAGACAGACTTTCAGACATCAAAGACAAGATTGCAGTTAGTGAACAGGAAAGAGCTTTTAAAAATAACAAGGAATCTGGAAATAACAATTCAAAAGTTGCAAGACAATGTAGAGAAAAACAATATAAACTGATAGGTGTGAATGAAAAAGATGACAACATAAACAATATAAAAAGACTATTTACAAAAGTAATAGCAGAAAATTTCCCACACATGGTAAAAGAAACTGACATTCAGATAAGTGAAGCATAGATAACTCCAACTAGCCATCACCAAAATCAGTCTATATCCAGACATAATCAACATCCCAGAAATTCAACATAAAAACAGAATATTAAAAGCTGTTAGAGAAAAGAATCAAATCACGTGTAAAAGAAGGCCCATCAGAATCACAACAGACTTCTCAACACAAACAATCAAGTCAAGAAGCATGGAGTGAAGTATTTCAAATACTGAAGGAAAATGACTTCCAAACTCATATTGATGTACCCTGAAAACTATCTTTCAAAATTGATAGAGAAATAATATATTTCCATGACAAAGAATAGCTGAAGAACTTCATGACCACCAAACCAACCCTATAAAGAATACTGAAAGATATTCTAGATAGACATAAAAATAACTATGACTTCAAGAACACCAGTAGAAAAAAAACCACCAAGCAGAGCAAACAATTAAACAGAGGGGAAAGGTAAAGAACCAACAGCAGAAAGATAACATGACAAAAATAAGCCAGTATATATCACTTATAGCCATTAATGTAAATGGCCTCAATTTACCAATTAAAAGAAACACACTGGCAGATTGGATCAAGAAACACCATCCAACCATATGCTGTCTACAAGAAACCCATCTAACCAAAAAGGAAATTCATAGACTGAAAGTCAAAGAATGGAAAACAATTCTCCATGCAATAAACCCAAAAAGAAGCAGGGGTAGCTATTCTGTTTGCAGACAATGTGAACTTCAAACCAAGAAGGATCAAAAGAGATAAAGAAGGTCATTATATACTTGTTAGTGGAAAACTTGAAGACAAAGAGATAGCAATCATAAATATATATGCATCAAATACGGGAGCACCTAGCTATGTGAAACAAATATTAACAGAAATGAAAAATCAAATAAGCAATAACACAATTATAACAGGAAAACTTAACACTCCATTGACACAAAGAGACAGATCAACTAGGCAAAAATCAGCAAAGAAATAACAGAACTCAATCAAACTTGTGAATAAATGGCCTTAGTAGACATGTACAGAGCGTTCTACCCAACAACATCAGAATATACATTCTTCTCAGCTTCACATGGTACATTCTCTAGAATATACCATATACTAGCCCACAGAACATGCTTAAATAAATGTGAGAGAATCAAAATTGTCCCATACATATATCTGATCACAGTGCCATGAAACTAGAAATTAATAACAAAAGAAACTGCAAAAACTCCATAAACACATGAAAATTAAATAATACACTCCTGAACAATCAATAGGTCACAGAGAAAATTAAAAAAGAAATTAAGCAATATCTGCAAGTAAACAAAAATGCAAATACAACTGACCAGAACCTGTGGGATACAAAGAAGGCAATCCCCAGAGGGAAATTTATTGCAATGAATTCTCACATCAGAAAAACAGAACAACCACAAATAAATAACCTGATGCTATACCTCAAGCTTCTAGAAAAAGAAGAGAAAGTCAAGCCCAAAGGCAAAGAAGGGAGGAAATTATAAAGAGCAGAGCAGAAATTAACACAATTGAGACTAAGAAAACAGTAGAAAGAGTAACAAATCAGAGTTGGTTCTTTGAAAGAATAATATAAAACTGATCAGCCCCTAGCCAACCTTATTTTAGAAAGGAAATAAAGAACTCAAATCCATGCAATAAGGAATGAAAAGGGTGAAATCACTACAGAATCTGTGGAAATACAGAAGATCATCAACACCTACTTCAAAAACCTTTACTTTCATGGGTTCAATAACACAATAGAAATGGGCAGATTTCTAGAAACATGTGAATTACCAAAGCTGGATCAAGAAGATGTAAAACTGCTGAATAACCCAATTGCAGTTAATGAAATTGAAAATGTAATTAGAACCTTACCAACAAAGAAAAGCCCAGGTTCTGATGGATTCACAGCTGAATTCCACAAGAAATTCAAGGAAGAGTTAATGCCAACACTCCTCAAACTCTTCAGTGAAATTGAAAGGGAAGCAATGCTCCCTAACTCATTCCTGAAAGCAAGTATTACCCTAATACCAAAACCAGAGAAAGATCCAACTGAAAAAGAGAACTACAGGCCAATCTCCCTCATGAACACAGATGCAAAAATCCTCAGTATAATACAGGCAAGCAGAATGCAACAAGTCATCAAGAAAGTTACACATCACAACCAAGTGAGATTCACCCAAGGAATGCAGGGATGGTTCCATATATGCAAATCAATAAATGTAATACACCATATCAGTGGAGTCAAAAATAAGATTCACATGATCATCTAAATAGATGCAGAAAAAGCTTTTGGTAAAGCCCAACACTTTTCATGATAAGAACCCTACAGAAAATTGGAATAGATAATCTTTACCTCAATCTGATAAATGCCATCTACGACAAACCAACAGCCAGCATCACAGTAAATGCTCAAAAACTGAAAGCTTTCACTCTAAAATCAGGAACAAGACAAGACTGTCCACTATCACCACTCCTATTGAATATAGTACTGAGAACATTAGCCAGAGCATTTAGACAAGAGAGAAATAACAGGAATTAGAATAGGAAAGTAAGAAGTTAAATTACCATTCTTTGCAGATGACAGATACTCTACATAGAAGACCTCCAAAACTCCATTGAAAGACTTCTAGATGTTATAACCAAATTCAGTAATGTAGTTGGATACAAAGTCAACATAGAAAAATCAACAGCATTCCTGTACACAAACAACAAACTCACTGAGAGAGAAACAATAGACACCACACAATAGCACAATAGCATCCAAAAAATGAAATACTTAGGAATATACCTAACAAAGGAAGTAAAAGATCTATTCAATGAAAATTATAGTACTCTGAAAAAAAAATTGAAGAGGATCTCAGAAAATGGAAAGACATTCCTTGTTCATGGGTGGGAAGAACAAACATTGTGAAAATGGCCATTCTCCCAAAATCGTTATACAGATTTAATGCAATTCCCATCAAAATACCATTAGCATACCTCACAGAGAAATCATTCTTAAAATTCATCTGAAACCAGAAGAGACCTAGAACAGCAAAGGCAATTCTGGGCAGCAAGGGCAGGGCAGGAGGCATCACAATCCCTGACTTGAAATTATACTACAAAGCCACTGTGATAAAATCAGCATGGTACTGGAATCAAAACAGACCTGAAGATCAATGGAATAGATTAAAAGATACAACTACAACTACAAACACACTCAGCCACCTTATCTTTGACAAAGGGGCCAAACATGTTCACTGGAAGAAAGATAACCTCTTTAATAAGTAGTGCTGGGAAAACTGGCTTTCCATATGCTGAAAACGAAAATAGACCCATGTCTATCACCATGCACTAAACTAAAGTCAAATGGATCAAAGATCTAAATATTAAAACAGAAACACTAAATCTACTAGAAGATAAAGTAGGTAAAAACCTTGAGGACATAGGGGTAGACAGAGAATTCATGAACAAAAATCACACTGCATAGGAAATACTTCCTAGAATCAATGACTGGGATCTCGTCTTATTAAAAAGTTTTTGAATGTCAAAAGAAATCTCCAACAGTGAAAAGAAAACCCACAAAATGGGAAAAAATGTTAGTCAACTATCCCTCAGACAAAGGATTTCTATCTAGAACATAAAAAGAATTTTAAAAAATCAGGCCTCCAAAATTCAAAGACCCAATCCAAAAATGGGCATCTGAGATAAATACACACTTCTCAGATGAAGAAATAAAAATGGCAAATAAATACATGAAAAAATGTTCAGCATCATTGGTCATTAGAGAAATGCAAATTAAAACAACCTGAGATTCCATCTCACTCTAGAAAAATGTCCAGGATCCAGAAAATAACCAATAACAAATGCTGGAGAGGCTGTGGAGAAAGAGGAACTTTTTTGCACTGTTGGTGGGAATGCAGACTGGTGCAACCACTGTGGGAATCAGTCTGGAGGTTCCTCAAAAAGCTGAGATTGGAGGTCCCATGTGACCCAGCTATCCCGCTTCTGGGCATATTCCCAGAAGGAGTGAAGTCATCATACCACAGTGATACATGTGCACTCATGTTTATAGCAGCATAATTTGTAATAGCCAAATCTTGGAAACAACACAAATGCCCATAAACTGAGGAATGGATAAAAAGATGATATTTTTATACAATGGAGTACTATTCCGCAATAAAGAAGGATCACATTGAAGTTTTTATAAGTAAATGGATGTGACTTGAGACCATACTCATAAGTGAAATAAATCAAACTCACATGTATAAGTACCATATTGTTTCCCTAGTGTAAGAAACTGAAAGAGTAAATAAGATCCAAAATCTTCAAAAAATATTTTGAAAGGGTAAGAAACTGCTCAAAGGAGAAAAATAATTCAGACAGAGAAAAAGAGAAAAAAAGGAAGGGAAAAGAAAAAAGATATAAATTTGTATATATACACTTAAAATAGCTCAGGTGATTGTACTACTAATTCTATTAGTTCTTGGGACAAAACAGTTAACACTTACAGGATTAAATCAGTTTTGCATATCTATATCTGGTAATCTGAATAACACTTTTGAAGATAACCATGCAAAATAACAACCTTTGTTAAGTTCCTACCATCTTGTTTTGAAAGTCTATGTTGTTATTGTTTTGGGTTTTTGTTATTGTTGTTTACATGTCTCTTTTGTTTCTTGTCTTTCTTGTACTTTTGTTTTGTTTTGTTTTGTTTCTCACTCTTGTTTTGTTTTGTTTTGTTTTGGGTTTTTTGTTTTTGTTTTTTTGCAGCACTGGGGATTGAACTCATAACCTCGTGCTTGCCTGGCAGGGGCTTAAGCCACTGAGCTAAATCCCCAGCCCTTGTTCCTCACTCTTTAAAAAAAAAAAAGGAGGCTCCACCTTTTTGGTGAAACCCAGTCACTACCCATTTGGTAATTCATTCCCTGTTTAAGTCCTTGATTTAAATTTTTGCTTTGAAGGTTTTCATACTAGTCTAGCCCTTCTAAAACTTGGATCCCTTCCTTACTGTCACTTCCTGGACATTGATTTCTCCCCTTGAGCTTCCTACTTACAAATTTTTTTCAGTAATACAATTGACCTCACTTCTTGGGTCTTTAAACATCAACCTGGCTTAACCCACACCCTTTGGGCATACAGTCTTGCCACAACACAGCATCACGCTGGGTAGGAGCTCCTGAGTGCTGTATTTGCCTAGATTCCAGTGGTGGTGAATGTTATAGGCTATAAATTTTCTATGAGTGCTGTGCCACAAAGCAAACTGTAAAACCCATTGTCTAACTCCACACACTGTGTCGCTTTCCCGTTTTCCCCTTGCAGTCTTGGGAACCACGTGTCAACATAACCTGCTACTGCAAATATTTCCAGTTCAGTTATTCTGGTTTCTGCAACAAACCCACCCTATTCCTTCACGACAATCTTGGTTTCTGCAACAAACCCACCCTATTCCTTCACGACAATCTTGGTTTCTGTAACAAACCCACCCTATTCCTTAACGACAATATTCTGGTTTCTGTAACAAACCCATCCTATTCCTTAACGACAATCAGTTACCTGAGG
>RJWT010022235.1:0-17265 GCA_004365215.1 Cuniculus paca
TAGCTAGGTACCTTCCTAAAACAGCTAAACACACCATAACGCAGCCACACGTGCATATTAGTGTTTACAGCAGCACAATTGATTCATAAGAGCTAACTCTTGGAATCAGCACTTACGTGATCAACAAATGAGTGGATGAAGAAAATGAAGTATCTACACATAATGAAGTCAAACTCAGCTCTAAGGTAAGATAGATTTCAGATACTAGTGGGGAAATTATTGTGCCTTGGCAACATAATGTTAACTGAAAGAATTCAGACAGCCAAGCTTAAATACCATGTTTTGAGTTATCTAAGGCACATAAGAACAGCAAAAAAAAGACTAATAAGAAGCAATAGGGTAATAGATCTTTTCCCAATGGAAAGGGCACCAAGAGCCTAATGGTCATGGGACAAAGGAGGGGAAGGAGACACAAAAACATTTAAAACGTGTCATGCACATGCATGAATTTCCTTCAGAGTATGTGGTCATTGTATGTGGCAAAATCAGTCAAAATAATGGTACAAAAATTATGAAAATGGGGAAACGGTATCTGGGAACAGAGTTAGGAAAGTGGGTAGTGAGAAATGTAATAAAAAGCATCAATATATGTGAAGTACATGTACCCACTCCCTATGATAAACACAAACATCACGTACTGCAGACATGGACTAACAAAAAGTAAAGATAGGCTATGAAAGTAGGGAATTAAAGAAGCAGGAGTGAGTTTTTTAAAATGCTATAACACACATTAATTTAAACACTGGACTATGCTCTCTTTGGAGACCTTTTGTGATACTGAGAAGTACTTTGTTCTCTGCTACTTCACTGACCTACAATATACAACAAGCAAATTTCATTGTAACTTCATAAAAAAATAATTATATAAAAATTGAAAACGAGAGAGTGAACCTTTCTCCACATATAATCTCACCCTTCTTTTGTGCTTATAGACTCCTACACTGGAAATCTTAGAACAAGGTTTCCCTGCATTTTGAAGTTTCCAAGAAGCTAGTCATTTGGGTTTTTTCCCTCTGACATGAAATCAGTTTACTTTAATTCCATTTGATCCCTTCAACTCACTGTGAACCAACCCGCATTTCTTGCACATCTGCAGAACGTTCTGTGTAGAGTGCTATAAACTGGCCTTGCAGGCAAGAACAAGAAGCCAGTGTTCCTCCAACGTTCCAACTAAAGGGGTTTAATGTCAGGACTTCACACTTGTGAAAATTATATAAAAATACTTTTTGATCATTAAACTTTAAAATTTTTAAATCACTATTTTCTTTTAGAAGCTGAGATGCCAAGAATCTTTCCCTTTCTCTTTTTTCTAGGTTTTATTACTTTCTTTTACTTGTTAGTATATATTACTTGATGTTGGTCTTCTGAGCTCTTCAAATTTAAACAATTGTGAAGCTCAATTGTTTGAAATATCTTTTTAAAAAGAGGCAAAGAGTGAGGTACTTACAAAACTAAGGAAGAGTTTTTTAGTGTAGAATAACATTAAATGAGCCTGAGCGACCACGGGTAGAAACAGCTTTCCATAGGTCTGCAGGCATTCTTCTCCACAGAGGGGATGTGCTCCTTGCACAGGAGCAGGCTTGACAGGAGCAGCAGCAGGAGGAGCGACCCTGCTTGAACCAAAACACAAGCAACTCAGAGGTGGTCTACTTAGAGGAAGTTCTCAGAAGGAATCCTACAGAAGAAAGCGTTGTCACTCCTTGTGTCGTAGGATCCATGACTTGGTGTTAAAATAGGTGATAAGGAAAGAATCAAGTCCTTCCACTGTGGACATTGAAATACTATATCATGTGAGCAAAGATGCACTGTTTGAGTAGTTGAGTTGTGCCGTTTTTCATTACTCCTGAAAAGTGCTTCTGATGCAGATAAGAAGGGCTCGCTCTCATTTCTCCCCTACCAGAGAAGAGGGTGTGACTTGGCCAGCAGCTGTCTACAGCACTCCAAACTTCTCTTCATTCCCAGCAGACTGGGCTGGTGTTTCAGGGAACCCCTGGCTGTCAAACTGCCATTCTCCTGTCTAGTGTGAGTGCAGCTATGCAGCTTGGTGCACACCCCCATCCACAGTCCATACTTTGCATTTTGAGAACAGAGAGAGCTCCTGGAGTGTCTGAGGTCAGGAAGGACAGATCAGGCCCCTTTTTTGCATGCTCAGCATTCACAGACACCTTCCAGAAGATGCCCTGACTTCTGTCCTCAGCCCCAGGGACACAGGCCTGCAAGCTGCTATAAAGGCAGCACTTCCTGGGCTGCTTCTCAGGTCCTAGTCTATGAGGGCTCCTTCCTGAGTGCTGGCCCCACTGTGCTGCAGCACAGGCAAAACAAGACTCACTTAGATGCTCCAAAAAGCCTGCTCATGATTTACGTCTTAGCTAACGTGAACTCCAAAAGTTCTGTAAATCCATTTGGCCTTTTATCCTGAATAAAACTCCAGAGTGGTTGGTTTCCAAAAAATGATAAATAAACACTCAAGAGTTCTGAACACTAAAGATTTCCAGAGACCAGCAGACAATGAGGCCAAGCAGGAAGGACCTGGAGCCTATGGGAGTCCACCTACAGTGTCCAGTACAAGAAGGCCTCCATCAGTGACAGCCAGCAACGGCAGTGACCAGCAGCTTCCTGTGTCAACGGCTGGTGTGCAGCACCACCTGGTTGCATCAGCTCTTCTAACTGAGCTGCCCTTTGCCAATTAAGATTTCCCTCGGTGTCAAGCAAAAGAACCTGAGGCCGATTTGCAATGCTTCTGTATTTTACAAATGTTTGGATCTTAAATGAATTCTAGCAGGGATGTTTAAGCATTCTCTTCAAATAGCTTTTTCTCTTGGGATTTCTGTGCATCTTCAGCAGTGCAATTCTCTAGGACACTAATTTCTTGATGCACAATTCGATATTTGGATTTTGGAATCTGATATGCCAAGAATGCACAGTGCATATATTTGATTTCTCTTCGTGTTTGATAAGACATAAACATACAATTGCTTCTTGGTTATACTGTGCAGGGAATCCTAGCATAAAGGCAGTGCCATGCTGGGAACTGCTGACTCAGCACCATCATTCATGCATTTCCTTGAACCGCTGCAAAACCTTTAGACTTTTTTCTAAATTTCAACTTTTGTTTAACCCTGGAAAGTAGATTAAGCCTTTGGAATTATCAGATTATACCAATTCACCACAAGGCTCGTGGTGGTTACTTCATTTACCCCACCCCTGTTATTAGCAGGTGTAGAGGCAGAAGAACAGTGCTGTGGTCCTTACCCTTCACTTCATCACACCATGCACCTGGGGGTTCTCAGGCTGCATCTGTGCAGCAGGGACCACATCAGTGGTCAGAGGTGCAGTGTGTTCAACACTTGCTTCCATATCCTGTGAGGAACAACTATCTGCATCTGGGTGTCGGACAACAGGGGCCCACAGAAGTTTGGCTTTCTACACTTTTTATGTTGCATGAAACTCCCACATCAAAATATTTGAAATGAACACTGTTGGTCACATCAATTTTTTGTTTCAGTGAGTTGGAAAATGTGTATCTCCAGTGAATCAATAATTTATATCCATAAACTGAAAGTAATTTCATGTAGGTACCTCGTTAAAATCAGTCTTTACCTACCCTGACAACATTCCAATAGAATTTCTGATAGAAAAGTGTGATCATGAGAAGAATTACCCCAGAACTTTTGATAAATATGATTGGAAAACCTCAAAAATAATCTATGAAACTATTGAAGTTCTTTAGGTGAAGAGATCTAAAACTAACATAAAAATTCCTAAATTTTTATGTTTTTAAATAAGTTCATTTTAAATTTAACCTAATGACATACAGTTATTCTACAAAATTACTTTTCCAATTTATAGATGTTCTTTAATATAATACAGTCAAATGGATATTTTATGTATGCATGTAAAGAAAATGCACTTTCTTACACCTGTCTGGGAGTTCATAACTGTATACACATTAACTCTGAACCCATTTCCCTACATGCTTGTCATCTGAATGATTTTCACACTCTTAAATAATTTAAAATAGACAAATATTTTGTTCTATATATCAAAAGATTTTATGGTAATTACTAGCTTATAATTTCTGAAAATGCCATCAACAATGTAATGATATTGTGTTAGCACTACCTATTTTTCATTTTAAACAGCAAATTTGCTTGAAGCAAACTGACAAAGCAGTATAAGATGTACTTCTCCCATTACTCTCTGAAATGTGCCTTCTGAATTGAATGTTTCATTAGGTTCATTCAACTTGGCCAGTTCATATAAAAGACTGGATCATCAGAAAATATTACTGTACACCTTATAGAGTAGTGACAAATTGAAGCCATTGACATTTATGGTCTTATTCTCTCCCAGAAGTTCTCTAAGTCAGTGTTTCTGCAATACTGAACTAGATAATTCCTTGTTCTAGTATCCAAACTGTGCACTGAAAAATGCTCAGCCAGATCATACTCTCTGCCCATTGGCTGTAGAAACCTCCCCAAACCCTCGTTCCTCCAGCAAGACATTGCATAAGTCTCCACCATTGCCACACGTCCAAAACGAGGAAGACTGCACCATTTGAGCATCCTGGAAGCACTACTACTTCCTGTGCAATTGCTTTCCAGAGCAGTAAGTAGATAGTTCTTCTGAAATGCATGGATTGTAAGCGTCTTATAGTTAGATAAATTTTACATTGACCCACACAGGAGCATTGAAGAAACGAATGACTCACTGAGCATTGCACATACCTTTCCCTTTGCCTTCCACAGCAGTGATCATGATGGAAAACACACTTCACCAGTGAAGACCTGGCCTGCTGTCCACGTCCAAGTTCAGCTGTTCATTTATAAACCTTTGACGATTTTATGAATATATTAAGCATTCTGCTTACTCATTTCAACCCACTCCTTCTATCATTAAGATTGTCCCATAATTTCTAACATAAAATCTTGTTGTATTTCTTACTCATATTCAGGAAGACATAGCAGCTTAAATGAAAGATTTTATTTAAAGTGACTAAAAGGACATGAAAGAAATGATGAAGGCAGACCCAAAGAGTGGCTTACATTAGGCAACCTATGTGTCCACTTCAGTCATTTGCTTTGTACTTCATTTTTATTTCATTCCAATTTGTTAAGCATGTAGCATCAGACTGGGGATTTAGTTCAGTGGCCTATGTGCCGACCTGACAAGCATGAGGTCGTTCAGTCCCCAGTGCCACAAAAAAAAAAAAAAAGTATGTAGCATTATATTCCACCAGGTAAAAGGTCTCATGTATTATCAATTATAAAACTTCTCATTCAAGACTGTAGGTGAATTAGAAGTTTAAAAATGTATGTATTACAGATGTAGAATAAGGACTAAAAAGTTGTTTTTCAGTGACATGGTATGCACAAGCTACATTTTCTTCAATTTCTGTTTGCATCTACACCTATTTTATTCTTCTTATAAAGATCTCTTTATTTTACCTTGCTTTAGAATATCTATATATTTTTGACTCCTTACTGCTCTTAATTTTAACATGTACAGTATTTTGTATTATCTCTAGTTTAGAGGTTGAGTTACCAACTTGGACAAACTAAACACTAAGTTATAGCAGTATTCTCCTATAGCCAATTTAGGTAGAGGCAGTACCACTCCTCCAAGAGAAATTGGGAAGGATGCTAAGGAGGCCAGGAAACAAATTATTACCACATATTGAGGTTCACCCTTGCCTAAGATTGTCAAGATTATTGATATTACAGAGGTTACTTTAGAAAAAAAGGAAAGATACAGACAAAGGCAGAGAGACATAAAGAGAGGGAGTGAGAGAGAAGGAGAAAGAAAACCAAAGAAAGAAAGAAAGAAAGAAAGAAAGAAAGAAAGAAAGAAAGAAAGAAAGAGAAAGAAAGTTAGTTCTTGAGGGGAAACACACGTAATGATACATACCTTGTGGATGATATAATAAAACAAATTCTAGCCAATTATTTCTACCATATTCAAAGATACAGGCCAATAAACTGCAATGAACTTATCACCAGTCTATCCTTACTGGCTTCACACTAAGGAAGCTAGAAATTTCATGAACTCAACAGTTCCATTCACCTCTGCAAGTTGTCCAAAGTGACATGATTATAATGAATAATAAGGAAATCACTGATCAATTTTTCCAACTTTTAGGTTCATCCATTGAAAGCTGTATGTGAATTTTAATTTCTCTCTCAAAGTAGACAAACAAATGGGATAAATTTAACAAATATATCCAATGTGGCATTTCTTCCCATCACTCTTAGTATGACTTTTGTACCTTAGCAATGCTCTGACTAGAAATTTTAACCAAAACTAACAACTTTTATAGTTGGTTTTCTTAAGCAATTGGCTCAACCTAAGCACTGTTACATTTTGAGTCAAACCTATTAAGTGTGATGATTCTTGGGTTCTCTATACCTAAAACCTGGGTCAGGATTCCATTCACTCCTACTGAGTGTCTGCCTTTTCCCTGGACAAAGAAAAGCAGAATTATTAAGAAAGCAGAGCTGGGTGGTAGAGAAATTAAAGCTATCCTACATTTGCCTCTCCTTTACAAATTTAATACTAAGAAAACCTGCCATCTGCCATCTGCCATTAGAACTGACATTTGCATCTGCCCTTAAATTTGAAAATTGTTGCAACTTTTCTTGTAAACCAGGAGAATAGAAAGAAGTCCTGAGTTTGTGTGTTCAGTGCAAGTCTGGTGATTTGTTGGACTGCAAAGAGTTAAGTTTCTCAGAAAAAGTTTCCAAATCTTTGTGGCCACTTTGCAGTCCCTTGTTTCCTATGAGGAGTATATGTCAAAATCTAAGTAGGAAAAAAGGCATATTTCATGGGGGAAAAATGTACTTGTTCTATTTTCCATGCTATATATTTCACTGCTTTCATTTTAATACTAGTATGTTCCATTTCTCTTTATCAAAACATGTTGTTCAATTAGAAAAAGAAAGGAAAAATACACTAAGAATGGCCTTGCTTGCTTTTATAGAGAAAACTTGTCTTGGTTACTTTTCTCTGGTTGTTGAGACAAAATACCTGATGCCCAATATGAAGGAAGGAAAGGTTTATTTCCTTCAGTTTTGGAGGTTTCAGACCACTCTCAGCTGGCTCCAAGGCAGGGTGGCATGGCTTCAGGGCAGCTGTTCATGGCAGCCCGAAAGCAACAACAGTGAACAAGGCAAAAGAGGGAAAACACACCTTCTTTCCTCCCTTATATTGTATGCCAGCTCCACCCCTGGGTGGATGCAACACTCACACTGCTGATACCAGCACTAAACATCAAACCAATCACAAATGTTAGATTCAGCTGCCTCCATGACTGCACCATAATATTCTATCCCTGGCCCCAAAGATTCATGTACATCCTTTATATAAAAGCCATTTAGTCCATCTCCAAGAGTTGCCAAAGTCCTAACAGTTTCAGCATTGCTTAAAAGTTCAAGTCCCAAATTTTCTCCAAGATCTAAGGCAAACTCTTAGCTGCAAGCCCCTATACAAATTAAAAGAAAGTTAAACACTTCCAACAGTCAATGGCACAAGATACACATTACCATTCCAAAGGGTACAAATCGGGGATACAAAGGAATGACACCAAAGGAAGTCCAAAATCCAGCAGGGCAAATGTTAAGTTCTGGTGTCCCACACTCACCATCTGAAGCATTCTGGTTGTGAGCTCCAAAAGGCTTGAGTGACTCCACCCCCATAGCACTTCCAGGGGTTTTAGCTCTCAGACTTGTCTCCTAGGCCCACACTTCTCAATCCTTGCAGGTTTCCTTAGATGATCCACGCTCCTGGCTTTTTCAAACTTTTGGGTTCTCCACTGCACCTTTGGCTTCACACTCACAGCTTTACACACTGCCCTCTCAGCAGCACACTGCATGGCCTCCTGGGCCCTCTGAAATCAGGGTGGAAGCCTGTTTACCCTCAGAACATGTGCACTCTCCATGCACCTAAAACCAGTGGCACATGGTTGCTGCCAAGGTCTGCTGCCAGCTGGCACAGTAGCCCAGCTTTCCTCTTTATTGGCTGTAGGGTCAAGTACCTGGAATTCTGGGCAATCTGAACCTGATTGTGAGAAATGAATTCTCTATATCACCACTATTTTGGAACCTGCTGTGGCCACTGCCATTCTGGAACCATGTGTGGCCTCTGTCGCCATTCTGGAGCATGGGTCTCTGCAAATTTCACCTCCAAGCAAAGTAAAGGCTTTCACTTTTGCAGTTTTCAGGATGCAAAGTGTAGAGACCTCCTGTTTTCAGGAATGCAGCCAGGCCATCTTTTTTATTTTTCTGTTCCTTCTCAGCAATCAAGGTCTCAGCTCTATCTTTGTAGTCCACAGCTTTCTAGTCAAACTTGCAACACTTTCAATCATCATACAGGGCTCTTTGCTTTTGATTTGCAACATAAATCTGGCTAAAAGCCCCCAACAATAGCAATGCCACCACCTCAACATGTGACTGCCTCGAAATTACTTTTCCCAGATTAGTTAGGACACTGCCATTAATCTCCATCTCAGGCAAAATCTCTGGACATAAGCAAAATGCAGATAAACTTTCTGCCAAGCCATAACACACATGGCATGGAGTCCAACAGCCAGTGCAGTCCTTCCCAGCAGAAACCTCCCAGGGGTAGTCTTTACTGGAAGACTTTCTATCAGCCTTCTGGTCTCCTGAGCTCTGACCAGAATCTCTCCTACAGAACAGCCTGAGCTGTTTCAGCTCTATGCATGAAGGCAACATCTCCCAACCTTTCCATACTTTTCCCACCTTTCCAAGTCATTCCCAAAGGCTCTTGAACCACATGGTCAGGCACAGTCAGAGCAATTACCCCACTCCTTTGGTACAAAATTATGTGTTGTTTACTTTTCTCTTAATGTTGAGACAAAATAGCTGACACCAACATGAAGGAAGGAAAGGTTTATTTTTTACAATTTTGGAGGTTAGTCCACACTCAACTGACTCCAAGGCAGGGGGCAAGGCTGTGGGGCAGCTGTTCATGGCAGCCCACAAGCAACAGGAATGAACAGGGCAAAAGAGGGAAAACACAGCTTCTGTCCTCCCTTATATTGTATGCCAGTTCCACCCCTGGGTGGGTGAAACAGTCACACCACTAATCCCACCTCTAATACCAGCACTAGACAACAAACCAATCACAAAATTTTGATTCAGCTGCCACCACGACTGCATGAGACTTGAGGGCCACCTAGACACAAACCATGACAAAACTCCAGTCTTTTACCAATATGCTCTGATACATTGTGATTAAACTGAGAGGTTGTAACTAATTTCTGGCAAGTAAGTGAATGAATAGCTGAAATGATGTTAAGTTTCTGGCTCTGTTTAGCATAAGAAACTAATGAGCAATTGTGTCATCTTTCATAAAAGGGTCTCACTTTTAACATTTAATACCATCAAACTGGTTTTTGAATCCAAGTTAGCAATAGAGCTTTTGTTTTATTTCTTTTTTTTAACTTATTAATTTTGAATATGGAATATTTTAAACTGTTCTCTGGAACTTATGCCATGACACATATGTAAACAACAGAGCATATTTTTTTAAAGAAAATAGGACAAAACAAAACAAAACAGAATGAAAAAAGCAAAAGAAAACAGAATAGAGTCAAACATAATATAGCATTTCAAAGCAAAACACTGCAAGCTATACAGGTTACAACAGAGCATATGTAAAAATCTTTTTAAATTGGTACATACTGTATGATACAGTACAGCTGGTAAAAGAACAAAAAAAAACACTAAACAAAATCTTCAAAATAAATGTATCAAAGGGTATTACAAGTTTTATGAGCAGTGCTTTCTCTTTCATAATGTTTAACTTGCAAATGATAAAAAGTATGCTGTCTATGGATTCAAGGTCCAAGTAATTATTTTCCAGAACTGGTACTGAGAGTGAAAACAGAATATCTGTCCTGTTTGATATGAAAGATCAGAAAATGTAAACAGCACATCAGATAATGTGTCAATGCTGTGTTCTGTAATGACCCTGCTTTAAAGATGAGCAAAATCATAATGCGCTGTCTGCAGTGTTCTTTTGTAACTGCATGCATTTTGACATGGTTTTCCTCCTAAGTGCTCATGCTCATCCCTAGTTTTTTGCTACTATTTCGGTGACCATCAGTTTCTGTAACTCCAGGATCCATGTTCATAATCCCTTTAGGAACTTTGAGGGCATTTGATCTTCAAATAGAAAAGTCACAGTGGAACCTTTTCAAAATTCCTTTGAAATTTCTGTTTATTATCTGTCTGTCTATGTATCGTCTATCTACTCATACACTGATTTACCCTTCAGAATTTCTGTGCGCATACCATTGATCAGGCTTTGCTATGCATTCTTTGTTCATAAGAATCTATCCTATATAACTATGGATTTGCTGAATCATCAGTTGTTGTCTCTATCCATCTACTTCTACATCCACACATTTTTCTACACACACAGTCAACCATCCATCCATCCATCCATCAATCCATCCATCCATCCTTTCCTCCACCATTTTCACCTAACAGAAAATCAGACTCTGACCATGCCTCAATCTTAGGGTAAATTTTCAATTTTATACTTTACTTTTAAAAATACTTTCCAAATATTAAGTGAATTTCATTCTATTTCATAAAACAATACTTTAAACAAAATTTTGTGAATTTTGGTTCAGTGTAGCAAATACTGCTATACATTTGATTTGACAAAGCAAAGATATTCACAGCAGTCCTTCCTCACTCCAGGCAAAATGAATTCACTATTGATATTTTGGCGCATATTTGATATGCTTTCCTGCTAAATGTTTTATCCATGGAAACATTTTTCAAATACCCTTTAATACCTTTCATTTGGTAATTTTGTGATATATTAATTTCCCTCTATTAAACAAATCTAATGGCAATGTCTGTGTAACATTCCATTTCGTAAATGCACCTTAATTTGCTTATACCTTGAACCACTGTCAAATCTATGCAATATTTCTAGTTTTATGCTTCCATAAATAGTGTCCTGAAGAAGATTTTCATGGCAACCATTGGGCTCCAACTTTCATATTTGTTTAGAAAGCATGACCTTGACAGGAATTACTGGGTCCGTGAACATGAACATCTTTGGATCTTTTGAATAATCACAGACAGTTCTTAATAAAAGCATTGGGACTTGTGTCTCGCATTTCTCAGCCCTGCAGATCCTCTTACTCACAGCCCTTACTATGCTGAGCAGGTACAACCAGACAGTGGCTCACTCAGATTCCGCGTCCTCATATCTCTTCTTTCTTACCCCACCGTCTTTCAGTACTACAGCCATGGATTTTCAGGGATGCCTGTGGTCTCACAGATGCATACTTCTGAAGTGTGGAGGAATCAATTTGTGTGATAAATGAGAGCCGATAAATGTTATATTTTCAAATTTCAATTAGAATAAGCACCAATTAACAGAACATAAAGCTTTAGGTGCAGATCAGGGTCCAGTGATCCCCACATGCACAGGCCTTAACACTGTAACTGCTCAATTTCACCTGCACATATGGGGGACCAGGGATGTGTAGGAGCCCTCTGGAGAAATCAGGGCTCTTAAGAAGGCAGTGAGCAAATCAGTGCTGATCTTTACTGAGAAGAATTTTCATAGCATAACACTTCATAAAGCCACACTGTACTGAAGCTCTACTTCACAGGCCTTCCTCCACTGCTCAAGTTTTACATAGCTTAAAAGAATTCAGATTGAAACAAGTTTTTCTTAAAAATGGTACCTTCCATACAAGCCTACACACATACTCTCCTTTGTTATAGTTCTCTGTTACAATGTGTCTAAACTATATAAGCTAAGACACAAGTATTTAACTTGTTTACTTGCTTAATCAAAAAAATGTAACATGTATTGCCAGGTGTGGTGGCACATGCCTGTAAACCCAGCACTCGGGAGACTGAGGCAGGAGGATTGTTGCGACTTCAAGACCAGCCGGGGCTACAAAGTGAGCTCAAAGCCAGCCTCAAGAGCATAGCAAGATCCTGTCTCAAAAAGACAAAGTCTGGGGATCTGGCTCAGTGTCCTAAACACCTGATTGGCAAATGGGAGGTCATGAGTTCAATCCCCAGTAAAGCAAAAAAAAACAAAAAGTAACATTTTATTAATGCAGCATAAACTTTCAAGGTTATGAGGTCTCTTGCTTACTTTTCTCTCATTACTGAGACAAAATACCTGATGCCCAAAGTTAGGAAGGAAAGGTTTATTTAGCTTACATTTTGTGGAAATTTCAGTGAATAATCAGGTGGTTCCAAGGCAGGCTGACATGGCTGAGGGACAACATTGGAGCTACAGGAAACACCATAAATGACAAGAACAAAAGGGCAAAAAGTGCAAAAGTGAGGAGTATGCCTCTTTTCCTCCCTTATATTCTACACTAGCTCTCCACCCCTGGAAGGTGCAGCACTCACACTGCTAGTCCCAGCTCTCGACTATGAACCACTCACCAATACTACATTTATCCACCTCCAGAACTGCATGAGGATTTGGAGGAATAGCCAAACATCCAAACCATCACATGAAGTCTCTACTGTGATAACACGTTAGCTAAGATGCTTTCTATTTGAAGTTGATACAGAAGAAAAATATTCACATTATAAACAAATTTAATTGTTTCAAGGTATGATCTGCTTGCAGAAAAATTAAATTAAATTTTCAGTGATAATCTTTTGAATTATAAAGAGATTGAAACGTTCCAAGGTACAACCTTTCAGGTAAAGTAGATCAGAGTGTGTTGGCTTTCCTTGAATGTAACAAAATGAATAGAAATTAGGTTTCTTTAAATGAGTTTAAAATATTGCATCTAAAGTGACCAAAGGTGGAACTACATGTGATCATACTAATTTTTTTCATGGACTCCATCTGTGTAGTCAGGTTCAGTTACTATTATAACTCAGGGTTCTGTGATGGAACAAATTCAATATAATGTATATTTAGTACACACACACACAAACATGGTAAAGAAGCAGCAATTATGGTCACACTTGCTGAAGCACATGTTAATTTAACATATTTCTCCTAGATACAAGGATCTTCTTCCAAAGCTGTCTTAGAAAGTCAAATAATCTTTTGTTAAAAATACATTTGGTGGTTTTTTAGGTAGAGGTAGAAGGTAGGGATTAGGTTAGCTTGAGAAGCAGGAGAGGCCACAGTGACAGTCTGTGTTGGATAGCCAGAAGATCCAGTGCCTGCTCTGAGCAGCCCAAGGAACTGAAGAGTGTGTCTTCACTGCTCAGTGTATTGGACTACATAGCAATTTTACCTGGAAACACCTGCCAGGAGATACCCAGAGCTGATCTGTAGGATAAAGCTATCCTTCATACAACTGAGAACGCATTACCTCTTTTCTCAGAATGAGAGGCAAAACTTCCAATGAGTTATACTTAGTATTTTTGGAACTTTACTGAACTTATCATGTAGATGTAATAAAAGTAAACTGGTGATATTACGTCAATTAATGTTATGTTACATAGTGTAGGAATATAGAACATGCAAAGTTATATATGTTCTCAGCAAGCTTCTCCACAGGTCTTGGATTATTACCTGGGGGAATAACCTATACCTTCATTCCTGAAAGATCTGGGCAAGTTCTCATCCTGCCTGGATTTTGTTGTTGAAGATTCCCTTTGACCTTAACAAGAGGGCACTGTCACATTGGGAGATTCCCTAAGAGATCTGCACGTAAAACATACTCCTTACCTGCACTGTGGAGTACTAGTCCAATTTCTCCTTCATAGTCTAGATCAGTAATCTCCAAA
Organism: Cuniculus paca; assembly: GCA_004365215.1. NCBI lineage: Eukaryota > Metazoa > Chordata > Mammalia > Rodentia > Cuniculidae > Cuniculus > Cuniculus paca. The sequence continues at coordinate 13,761 of RJWT010022235.1, forward strand.
ACCACCATAACTTCCTAGGTAGCAGGTTGGCTCAGAGAAATGAGGGTCCCAATATAACTAGAGTGAATTTTAATATTGGATGTTGATGTAATCACTGTTATTCTTCCTTTCTGGAACTGGCTTCTAGAACAACAATGCATAAAGTCAAGGAAAAAGAAAGCAAAAATTTTTTGGTTCTTAAAGGTAATGGAAAGTTATGCCATTCCAGTTTTCACCTATTTGGTGAACTTGGTCTCCACATTGGAAAAAATAGTACTATATATTCGATATTGATTAAGAGTTTACTTTGCTTCTTCACTCAAATGAGAGATATCATATGATAAATTAGCTTTATGTCTGTTTTAGTCAACTCAGTATTATATGTTTCAGGTGCATACAAGCAAAGAGAGTGATAGAGAATAGCTAAAAGGGGAACTGGGGGATGAACCTCTCATTGTCAGGAAAGGAGCCAAGAGAGCAAGGGCAAAGGGTGGAGAGGAGGGTAAGGGGAACAGTGGAGAATAGACATGTGCCATGTACATGAGCCTAGTAACCCCAATGCATGTAAACCTCACAAGGCATAATGTGAGCTAAGATTAATAATATCAACAAAAATGAAAATCAGGATAGGAGAATTAGGGGAGGAGGGAAGAAAGGAAGGAATGTGTAGAGAAGGGGAACAGGATAAAAAAAATGAAGCAGACTATAGCATATACCCACTCCTCAAGATGACAAAGTGCATCTTCAGTCTTCTGAAAAACTTTAACTTAGGCCACAATGATGCTGCCACCTAGAGGCACTGTTGTTGCCTCATCAAAGACTATTTCATTTCATCAACTCAGCTGTTGCTGGATAATGGGGAAAATATTAAGGCCAGTGAATTCCATGAGCACGAACCCACTGCCATACTTCTTTAGCCTTGAAATGTAGTAATATCTCAAACGTAGCTCTGTGGGATAACATGATGACAGATGAACTCTTTCACAAGTCTATAGAGTTAAGTTTTTACAGAACAATTACAGGCACAAAAGTCAATTCTATACCCACCATGGGCTAGAGGTACTACTCTCATACAGCAAGTAAAAAAATAAGCTGTTAAGTATGCTGTGACATACCCTTAAAATACAGTAACATGTCATCCCATGTCAATAACACTGCTGCTGAAAAATCCTCATCTAAAGACAGGTACCAAAAAATGTTGACAGAAAAAATATATCAGACAAATATTTAAAAATTGTTAAACCTTCCATGGTAGGTAACAGTTTGAAACAATACCAATTCATAATAAAATATTTAATAAACCAAGAAGTTAAACCTGTAAATATTAAACCATAAAAAAGTTTATAGGGAAACAGGTACAGCTTGATACCATACTCATAAGTAAAATAAATCAAGCTCACATGTAAATATCCTTACCCCTCCCTAGTGTAACAATAAATGAAAAAGTAAATAACATCCAAAATGTACAAAAGGAAAGAACAGCTGGGATACTTGGATAGGTGAAAGATGGAAAGCAAGAAAGAAAAATATTATAACTACACACTATTATAAAAAGATGGAAAACTGTACTACTAATCTCTGTTAGTTCGCTGCAAAAATACAGTTTGTGATTTCATTGATGATTTGATCATTTTTTTTCATGCCTATATCTTGCAACCTGAAAACTACTTAAAGATAACAATAAAAAATACATTAACAAGGGTTAATTTCCATTTCTTTTGCTTTGAAATTCTGTATTTCCTCAGCTGAGAAGTGTGTTTTCATCTCAGATGCTCATTTTTGGACAGGGTCTTTGAATTTCAAGGGCCTGAAAATTTTTAATTCTTTATATGTTCTAGATAGAAGACCTTTGTCGAAGGGCAGTTGACTAAAATATTCTCCCAATTTGTGGGTTTTCTTTTCACTCTGTTGTAGATTTCTTTTGACATTCAAAAACTTTTTAACAAGGCAAGATCCCAGTTGTTGATTCTGGGAAGTGTGTCCCATGCAGTTTGACTTTTGTTCATGAATTCTCCACCTACCCCTATGTTTTCAAGATTTCTATCCACTTTGTTTTCCAGCAGATTTAGTGTTTCTGTTTTAATATTTAGATCTTTGACCCATTTTGACTTTAGTTTAGTGTATGGTGATAGGCTTGGGTCTTTTTTTAGTTTTTGGCATATAAAAAGCCACTTTTTTCAGCACCATTTTTTAAAGGGCCTATCTTTCTTCCAGTGAAAATGTTTGGCCCCTGTGTCAAACATAAGGTGGCTGAGTGTGTTTGTACTTGGGGTTGTATCTTCTAATCTAGTCCATTGATCCTCAGGTCTGTTTTGATTCCAGTACCATGCTGATTTGATTATAGTAGCTTTGTAGTATAATTTCAAGTCTGGGATTGTGATGCCTCCTGTCCTGCCCTTGCTGCCCAGAAGTGCCTTTGCTATTCTAGGTCTTTCCTGGTTCCAGATGAATTTTAAGAATGATTTCTCTAGATGTGTGAGGAAAGCTAATGGTATTTGGATGGGAATTGCATTAAATCTGTATAATAATTTTGGGAGAACGGCCATTTTCACAATGTTTGTTCTTCCTATCCATGAGCATGGAATGTCTTTCCATTTTCTGAGATCCTCTTTGATTTCTTTTTTCAGAGTCCTGTAATTTTCATTGAATAGATCTTTTGCTTCTTTCGCTAGGTTGATTCCTAAATATTTCATGTTTTTGGATGCTATTGTGAAGGGTGTGGTTTCTCTTATTTCTCTCTCAGTGCATTTGTTGTTTGTGTACAGGAATGCGACTGATTTCTGAGTATTGACTTTGTATCCAGCTACATTACTGAATTTGGTTATGATACCCAGAAGTCTTTCTATGGAGTTTTGTGGGTCTTTTATGTAGAGTATCATGTCATCTGCAAATAGTGATAAATTTAACTTCTTCCTTTCCTATTCTTATTCCTTTTATTTCTCTCTCTTGTCTAATTGCTCTGGCTAATGTTTCCAGCACTATATTGAATAGGAGTGGTGAAAGTGGGCATCCTTGTCTTGTTCCCAATTTTAGAGTGAAAGCTTTCAGTTTTTGACCATTTAATGTGATACTGGCTGTTGGTTTGTCATAGATGGCTTTTAACAGATTGAGGTAAAGGCCATCTATTCCAATTTTCTGTACAGTTCTTATCATGAAAGAGTGTTGGACTTTATCAAAAGCTTTTTCTGCATCTATTGAAATGACCATGTGGTTCTTATCTTTGGCTCTATTGATATGGTGTATTACATTTATTGATTTGCATATGTTGAACCATCCTTGCATTCCTGGGATGAATCCCACTTGGTCATGGTGTATAATCTTCTTGATGACTTGCTCCATTCTGTTTGCCAGTATTTTATTGAGGATTTTTGCATCGATGTTCATTAGGGAGATTGGCCTGTAGTTCTCTTTGGTTGGGTCTTTCTCTGGTTATGGTATTAGGGTAATACTTGCTTCCAGGAATGATTTAGGGAGACTTCCTTCCCTTTCAATTTCACTGAAGAGCTTGAGGAGTGTTGGCATTAAG
>RJWT010022236.1:0-17264 GCA_004365215.1 Cuniculus paca
TTCTTCTTTAATTTCCTCTGTGACCCACTGATTGTTCAGGAGTGTGCTATTTAATTTCCATGTGTTTATGGAGTTTTTGCAATTTCTTTTGTCATTAATTTCCAGTTTGATGGCACTGTGATCAGATAGTATGCATGGGATAATTTCAATTCCTTTGCATTTATTTAAGCATGTTTTATGGGCCAATATATGGTCTATTGTGGAGAATGTACCATGTGAAGCTGAGAAGAATGTATGCTCTATTGTTGGGTGGAAAACTCTGTAGACGTCCACTAGGTCCACTTGTTCATGGGTTTGATTCAGTTCTGTTATTTCTTTGCCAATTTTCTGTCTACTTGATCTGTCTCTTTTGAGTCAAGGGTATGTTAAGGTCTCCTGTTATAATTGTGTTATTGCTTGTTTGATTTTTCATTTCTATTAATATTTGTTTTATATAGTTGGGTGCTCCCATATGTGGTGCATATATAAGATTTTTATGTCTTCATCTTGGAGTTTTTCCCTAACCAGTATTTAGTGACCTTCTTTATCTCTTTTGACCATTATTTGAAGTTCACATCATCTGCGAACAGAATAGCTACCCCTGCTTTTTTCTGGTTTCCTGTTACATGGACTATTGTTTTCCATCCTTTGACTTTCAGTCTATGAATTTCCTTTTGGGTTAGATGGGTTTCTTGTAGACAGCATATGGTTGGATGTTGTTTCTTGACCCATTCTGCCAGTCCGTTCCTTTTGATAGGTTAATTGAGGCCATTTACATTAATGGTTATAACTGATATATACTGGCTTGTTTTAGTTATGATATCTTTCTGTGGTGGTTTCTTTACCTTTTCCCTCTACTTTATTGTTGTCCTGCTTGGTGTTCTTCTTCTGTTGATGTTTTTGATGTCATAGCTATTTTCATGTCTATCTAGAGTATCTTTCAGTATTCTTTGCAGGGTTGGTTTGGTGGTCATGAAGTTCTTCAGCTGCTCTTTTTCATGGAAGTATCTTATTTCTCCATCAATTTTGAAGGATATTTTTGCTGGGTACATCAGTCTGGGTTGGAAGTTGTTTTCCTTTAGGACTTGAAATACTTCACTCCATGCTCTTCTTGACTTCATTGTTTGTGTTAAGAAGTCTGCTGTGATTCTGATGGGCTTTCCTTTATAGGTGATTTGTTTCTTTTCTCTCACAGCTTTTAATATTCTGTTCTTATGTTCAATTTCTGGAATGCTGATAATTATATGTCTGGGTGTTGATTTATTTTGGTTATGGCTAGTTGGAGTTCTATATGCTTCACTTACCTGTATGTGGTTTCCTTTCCCATGTTTGGGAGATTTTGAGCTTTGAGTTCTTTTAATAGTGACTTTATATCATTTGTGTTTCCTCCTTCTTTTTCCTTTATACTTATTAGTCTTATATTGTTTTTCTTTACATCATCTTGCAACTGCTGAGTTGCTATTTCCTGATTCCTTGTTATTTTTAAAAGATGTTTTCTTTCTTCCTCACTAGTTGCTATCATGTCTTCGAGGTCTGAAATTCTATTTTCACATTCATTGTGGCAGCTTTGCCAGCTTTCAATGGCATTCTTGATTTCCTGGATATCTCTTTGAATCTGTTTCATGCATTCTAATTCTTTCTTGTATTCTTCATTCAAGGTTTCCATCTTTTTGCAGTGTTCCTCTAGTTTTCCAACTATATCTTCTTTAGATGTGCTTAGCATTTCTTTCATTACATTTATCATCTCTTGTTTTGCCTGGGAAATCATTTCTAACCTCAGTTCCTTTAAAGTTTCGTAGAGTTGTTTCTTTACTTCAGTTGCTATGATTCCAGAAGTTTCAAGGGTGTGGCTGATATTTTCTTCTATGTCCCTGTCTCTTTGCCTTGTTTGGGAAGGACTGGAGGTTCAAGATTGCATTTTGTTCTTTTGTTTTGTCATTTTCCTATATTCCACTGTGGGAGGTGAATCCAACATGCACAGTTGAGGTGCCAAGGCTAGGTTAAACTCACAATGCACACTTTCAGCTTCAGTCAAGACTACCACTGTGGCTGTTCTGTTTATGGGTGGTGTCTGGGCATAGCCCAGGCCAGATGCCAGGGAAGCTCCAAACTTTCCAGGCCAATGGAGGTGGGGTGCAAACTCCTACCAGACTATTGGCAAGGTCCCTAGCTGCACAGCCAAGTGGAATTTGCTGTGTGTGCTCCCAACTCAAGTCAGGCCCAGAGAAGCAACTGTCAGCCTGCTCCAGGTGAATGAGTGGGGCTCAGGCAGGACCCCAGAGCTGACCTGAATGTCCTGGGCCAATGGGGGACAGACACAAGCTGCCACTGGGCACCTGGGGAAGTCCCAAGCTGAAAGGCTAGGTAGAATTCACTGGCCATGCCCCCAACCCAAGTTGGGCCCAGAGCAGCCACCACTGGGTGATTCCAGGTCAATGGACAGAGTGCAGGCATGACCCCAGGGACACCCTGAATGTTTGTGGCTGAAGGGGGATGGGTGCAGATTTCTATGGGTCTAATTGCCCAGTCCCAAGCTGCACAGCTAGGTGGAGTCTGCTGTACTCACTTCCAACTCAAGCAGGGCCCAGAGCAGCCACCTCCATGCTGCTCCCAGAGAGCAGGCAGGGAGCATGCAGGACCCCAGGGACACCCCAAACATTCATGGGGAATGTGGGATGGACACAAATTCCCACTGGTCTCCCAGCAAAGTCCCAAGCCAAATGGCCAGGTGGAACTCACCGGTTGCACCCTCAACTCAAGCCAGGTCCAAAGCAGCAGCCCCTGGGCTGCCACAGGTGAAAGGGCAGGGTGAACTGCCTCTCCCTTTGAGTGCTCTCTGAGCAGAGCCAGTCTCTGCCTTCCCTCTGAGCTGGTTACCAGAGAGCAGATACTCCCATTGTTGGAATGCAATTCGTTCTGAGCAGAGCCTGCACCTGCCTACCCTCTGAGCTCCTTATAGGCAAGCAGTGGTTCCCTTTGTCCAATGGAATGCGCTCTCCATAACTAAAGATTTACAACAGGATTTTGGAAGCACATTTTCAAGAACATTTGAAATCACTTTTGATTCCAGCATTTGCTATCAATATTTAATGGTTTTCCTAAGCATTTTCGCTGCAGACACTGGAACCACCTTTTCAACAGTCTTGCCACGAATTAGAAATCCACTGCTGGGAACCACCTTTTCAATGCTGTTCATCTCCTGTTTTAACTCTGGACCTTGGAATTAGCATTTCAATTGTGTACTTCATGAGTTTCATCTGTTCCTCCTCTAATCGGTTTTTTTCAAGAACCTCTGTCATCTCTTCAAGTTACAGCACTTGGAAAGAAATGTTCAATGACTTTCCTCACCTGTTTACACCTTACACACAAAAACACTGTTGCAGTCACATTTTACTCATGTTTTTACTGCAGATACTGAAATCTGGAAATGGCATTTCCAAGGACATTTGTCAGCTATTATGAATGCCTCACCTGGAAATGCCTTTTCAAAGACATTCTTCATCTATTTTCACTGCAGACTCTGGAATATCCTCTGTAATCATGACCACCTTCAGAATCTGCTCCATATGTGTGATTCCTTTGGCCACTACGTTTTATACTTGTTGGGATTCAAAGCCTACAATCACATTTTGAATTACATTAGTCAACTTTTGCAACTGTATATGATAGAAAAATCTTTTCATGTGTGTTCTAACCCTCTTCAGACACCAGTCCCTGGAATAACAATTTCAAGGTTTTTCCTGACCTGTTTCCAACACAGCACTGTGAAAAGCCTTTACTCTAACATTTTGAAGAGTTTCATGGTCATTTTCTGGCATCACATTTTCATGTACATTTCTCTCCTCTTTTGACCCCAGCAAATGGAAGTAGCATTTCTATTGCATTCATCACCTCTTTGAAATGCAGACGCTGAGCACACTTTTTAAATGATCTGCTGCACAAGATCCAACTGCAGATGCTGGAATTACATTTTCAGGGACACCTATACTGGGTTTTCACTCCAGCACTAAAACTATCATCTTTGAAGGCATTAGTCACCTAATTCCAATATTGCTCCTGATGTCACAGGTTCACTTCATTGTATCAGGTCTTCCAAAACACACTCTGAAATACTCTTCACAGTTTTGTAAGTACTGCATATCAAATACAGCCAGATGAATAACATTTTAAATGATGATCATCACCTGTTTCAACTCAACTCCTGGATTCACCTTTTAAATGATGAGCCCCAACTGTTCCAATGGAACCGCCTGAAATCACCATTTTTCAGCACTAGTAAGCCACATGCCTACAATAGCCTTTAAGTGACATTTATTACCTCTTTTCACTCTAGCTGCTAGAATCAGCTTTTGAATGATGGTTGTCAAATATTTGCAATGCCGCCGCTGGTGTCACAGTTTTGCTGATTATTTTTCAACACTTTCATCTCCAAGCCCTAGAAAAACCTTTTACAATCTTTGAAAATGTGTTTAAATCCCATCCATGGAATGAAATTTTCACTGTAGTTCATAACCTGTTTCAACTCCAGTCACTGATTTCACCTTTGCAATGACTTTATTCAGGATATTCAACAGAAATTCCAGGAATGACATTTCCCAGGACATTGGTAACCTGTTTTCACTTCAGCACCTGGAAATCCATTTTCCATGACTTGTCTTTCCCATTTGAATAGACCACTAAAATCACCATTTCAAATGTATTCCACCCCTGCTGCAACTGCAGGTCCTGCAATGAAATTTTCAGGCACATTTTCTCTTGATTTGAATCCAGCAGCTTAAAATACCATTCCCATGACATTCCTCATGTGTTATTACTCAAGAGTCTGGAAACACATTGGCTATGACATTCTGCACACATGTCAAATGCAAAGAGTGGAAGCACATTTTCAAGGATATTTGAAACCCCTTTTGACTCCAGCACCTGCTATCAACATTGAACAGCTTTCCTCAACATTTTGGCTGCAGGCACTGGAACCACATTTTCAACAGTGTTGCCACGAATTTGAAATCCAGTACAGGGAGTTACCTTTTCAATGCTGTTCATCACCTGTTTTAACTTTGGACCATGGAATCAGCTTTTCAATCATGTACTTCATGTGTTTAAACTTTTCCTCCTCTAAGTGTTTTTTTCAAGGTCCTCTGTCATCTGTTCAAGCTCCAGAACCTGGAAGTAAATGTTCAATGACATTCCTCACCGGTTTCCACCTTACACACAGAAACACCATTTAAGTCACATTTTATTCATGTTTCTACTGCAGATACTGTAATCATGAAATGGCATTTCCAAGGACATTTGTCAGCTGTTATGAATGCCTCAACTGGAAGTACCTTTTCAAAGACATTCTTCATCTATTTTCACTGCAGACTCTGTAAAGGCCTTTGTAATGATGATCACCTTCAGAGTCTGCTCCATATGTATGATTCCTTTTGCCATTACGTTTATACTTGCTGGGATTCAAAGCCTACAATCACATTTGAATTATATTTCTCAGCTTTTGCAACTGTATGTGATGGAAAATCTTTTCTTGTGTGTTCTAACCCTCTGTGGACTCCAGTCCCTGGAATAACATTTTCAAGGTAATTCCTGACCTTCTTCCAATCCAGCACCTAGAAAAACCTTTCCTGTAACATTTTCATGAATTTCATGGGCATATCCTGGCATCACATTTTCTTGTACATTTCTGCCCTCTTTTTACTCCAGCAACTGGAAGTAGCATTTCCATTCCATTCCTAATCTATTTTCAATGCAGATCCTGGCCAGATTTTTTAAATTACCTGCTGCACAAGTTCCAACTGGAGATGGTGGAATTCTTTTTTCAGGGCAACTAATGCTGAATTTTCACTCCAGCACGGGATCTATCTTCTTTGAAACCATTAGTCACCGAATTCCAATCTTGCTGATGAAATCACCAGTTCAGTTTCTCAGCTCATTCGAAAGCACAATGTGGAATACTTTTCACAGTATTGTAATTACTGCGTGTGAAATACAGTCATCTGAACATCACTTTTAATGATGATCATCATGTTTCAACTCAACTCCTGGATTCACCTATTCAATGATGAACCTCACCTGTTCCAAAGGCACCACCTGAAATCACTTTTCCAGCAGTATAATGCTAATGCCTACAATAGCATTTCAGTGACATTTGTCACCTCTTTTCACTCTAGCTGCTAAAATCAACTTTTGAATGATGGTTGTGAAATATTTGGATTGCAGCCGCGGGAGTAACATTTTCGATGATTATTTTTCAACAGTTTCATCTCCATCCCCTGAAAGAACCTTTCACAATCTTTCAGTATGTGTTTAAGTCTCATCCATGGAATCAAACTGTCACTGTTGCTCATCACCTGTCTCAACTTCAGTCAATGATTTCACCTTTACAATTACTTTCTTCAAGATATTCAACTGAAAATCCAGGAATGACATTTCCCCAGACTTTGTTCACCTGTTTTTACATCAGCACCTGGGAATCGGTTTTCCATTAGTTTTATCTCCCACTTTGAGTCGACCCCTAAAATCACCATTTCAAATATATTCCAGACGTGTTGCAATTGCAGGTCCTGGGAAGAAATTTTCAAGCACATTTTCACTTGATTTGAATCCAGCAGTTTAAAAGACCTTTCCAGTGACATTCCCCACATATTATCACTGAAGACTCTGGAAACACATTGGCTATGACTTTCTACCCACATTTATAATGCAAATAGTGGAAACACATTGTCAAGAACATTTGAAATCCCTATTAACTCCAGCACCTGCTATCAACATTTAACAGCTTTCCTGAACATTTTCACTGCAGGCACTGGAACCACCTTTTCAGCAGTCTTGCCACAAATTTGAAATCCGGTGCTGGGAGTCACCTTTTCAATGCGGTTCATCCCCTGTTTTAAATCTGGACCATAGAATCAGCTTTTCAATCGTGTACTTCATGAATTTTATCTGGTCCTCCTCTAATAGTTTATTTTCAAGGACCTCTGTCATGTGTTCAAGCTCCAGCCACTGGGAGTAAATGTTCAATGACATTCCTCACCTGTTTACATCTTACAAACAAAAACACCATTTTAGTCACATTTTACTCATGATTCTACTGCAAATTGAAATCTTGAAATGGCATTTCCAAGAACATTTGTCAACGGTTATGAATGCCACACAGGGAAGTACCTTTTCAAAGACTTTCTTTGCCTATTTTCCCTGCAGACTCTGCAATGTCCTTTCTAATGATGATCACCTTCAGAATCTGGTCCATATGTGGGATTCCTTTTGCCATGATGTTTTATACTTGTTGGGATTCAAAGCCTACAATCATATTTTGGATTACCTTAGTCAACTTTTGCAACTGTATATGACAGAAAACTCTTTTCTCGTGTGTTCTAACACTCTTTGGACTTCAGTCACTGGAATAACCTTTTCAAGATAATTCCTGACCTGTTTCAAATACAGCACCTTGAAAAACCTTTACTCTAACATTTTCATGAATTTCATGGTCTTTTGCCAGCATATTTTCATGTGCATTTTTGCCCTCTTTTGACTCCAGCAACTGGAAGTAGCATTTCTATTTCATTCCTCACCTATTACCAATGCAGACCATGGGCACACTTTTTAAGTGATCTGATACCCAAGTTTAAGCTGGTGATGGTGGAATTCGATTTTCCAGACACTTGTACAGGGTTTTCACTCCAGCATGGGAATTATCCTCTTTGAATGCATCAGGCAGCTAATTCCATTCTTGCTCCTGATGTCAGTGGTTCACTTCAGATAGTCAGGTCTTTCAAATGCACACTCTGGAATATTTTCACAGATTTGTAAGTACTGCATGTGAAATACAGCCAGCTGAATAACATTTTAAATAATGATTATCATCAGTTTCAACTGAAGTCCTGGATTCAACTTTTCAATGATGAGCCTCAAGTGTTCCAATGGCACCTCCTGAAATCACCTTTTTTCCAGCAGTAGTAAAGCTAATGCCTACAGTAGCTTTTCAGTGACATTTGTCTCCTCTTTTCACTCTAGCTGCTAGAATACTTTTGAGTGATGGTTGTCAAATATTGGTAATGAGGCCACTGGTGTCACAGTTTTTCTGATTATTTTTCAACGTTTTCAATTCCAACATTGAAAGAACCCATTACAGTCTTTCAATATGTGTTTAAATCCAATTCATGTAATCAAATTTTCACTGTTGTTCATCACCTGTTTCCTCTCTATTCACTGATTTCACTTTTGCAAGGACTTTCTTCTGGATATTCCAATGAAAATCCGGTAATGACATTTGCCAAGACATTGGTCACCTTTTTTCAATTCAGCACTTAGAAATCGTTTTTCCCTAACTTTTGTCTCCCTCTTTGAGTCAACACCTAAAATCACCACTTCAAATATAGTCCCCCCCCCGTTGCAACTGTTGATCCTGGAATGAAATTTTCAAGCACCTCTTCCCTTGATTTGAATCCAGTAGCTTAGTATTCTGTTCCCATGACATTCCTCATGTGTTATCACTCAACACTCTGGAAACACATTGGCTATCATATTCTACACACGTCAAATGCAAACAGTGGAAGCACATTTTCAAGGACATTTGAAATCCCTTTTGACTCCAGCTCCTGCTATCAACATTTAATGGCTCTTCACAACATTTTCATTGCAGGAATTGGAACCACCTTTTCAAGTGTCTTGCCATGAATTTGAAATCCAGTGCTTGGAATCACCTTTTGAAAGCTGTTCATTCCCTGTTTTAACTGTAGACTGTGGAGTCATCTTTTCAATTGTGTACTTTGTGAGATTCATCTGTTCTTCGTCTAATCGGTTTTTTTTAAAGGACCTCGGTCATCTCTTCATGCTCCAGCACCTGGAAATAAATGATCAATGACATTCCTCACCTGTTTACACCTTACACAGAGAAGCAGTGTTTCACTCACATTTTATTCATGTTTCTACTGAAGATACTTAAATCATGAAATGGCATTTCAAGGATATTTGTCAGCTGTTATGAATGCCTCAACTGGAAGTACATTTTCAAAGACATTCTTCGTCAGTTTTCACTGCGAACTCTGCAATGGCCTTTGCAATGATGATCAGCTTCAGAATCTGCTCCATATGTGTGATTTATTTTCCCTGATATTTTATACTTGTCGGGTTTCTAAGCCTACAATCACATTTTGAAATACATTAGTCAACTTTTGCAACTGTATATGATGGAAAAATCTTTTCTCGTGTGTTCTAACCCCCTTTGGACTCCAGTCACTGCAATAACATATTCAAGGTAATTCCTCACCTGTTTCCAACACAGCACGTTGAAAAACCTTTCCTCTAACATTTTCACGAGTTTCATGGGCATTTCCTGCATCACATTTTCATATATATTTCTCCCCTCTTTTGACTCCGGCAACTGGAAGTAGCATATAAATTCCATTTCTCAGCTATTTCCAATGCAGACCCTTGGAACACTTTTTAAATGACCTGCGACACAAGTTCCAACTGGAGATTGTGAAGTTCTATTTTCAGGGACACTTTTACTGCATTTTCACACCAGCACGGAAACTATCCTCTTTGAAGGCATTAGTTGCCTAATTCCAATCTTGCTCTTGAAATCACTAGTTCAGTTCAGGTTGTCAGGACTTGCAAGAGCACACTCTCGAATATTCTTCACAGTTTTGTAATACTGCATGTGTAATACAACCATCTGAATAATATTTTTAGTAATGATTTTCTCCTGTTTCAACTCAACTCCTGGATTCACCTTTTCAATATTGAGCCTCACCTATTCCAATGGAATCTCCTGAAATAACCTTTTTTCCAGCAGTAGAAAGGCTAATGCCTACAGTAGACTTTCAGTGACATTTCTTTCCTCTTTTCATTCCAGCTGGTATGATGAACTTTTCAATGATTGTTGTCAAATATTTGGATTGCAGCTGCTGGTGTCACAGATTTCATGATTATTTTTTGAAACTTTCATCTTCATCCCCTATAGGAACCCATTACAATCTTTCAATATGTGCTTCAATTCCATCCATGGAATCAAATTTTCACAGTTGTTCATTAGCTGTTTCAGCTCCAGTCACTGATTTCACCTTTGCAATTACTTTCTTCAGGATATTCAACTGAAAATGCAGGAATGACATTTCACAGGACATTGGTAACCTGTTTTCCCTTCAGCACCTGTAAACTGGCTTTCTATGACTTTTGCCTCCCACTTTGAGAAGACCCAGAAAATCACCATTTCAAATATATTCCCCCCCTTTTGAAACTGCAGGTCCTGAAATGAAATTTTCATGCACATTTTCACTTGATTTGAATCCAGCAGGTTAAAATACCATTCCCGTGACATTCCTCAATGTGTTATCACTCAAGACTCTGGAAAAACATTGGCTATGACCTTCTTCACACATGTAAAATGCAACAGCGCAACCACATTTTCAGGACATTTGAAATCCCTTTTGACTTCAGCACCTGGTATCAACATTTAACAGCTTTCCTCAACATTTTCACTTCAGGCACTGGAACCACTTTTTCAAAAGTTTTGCTATGAATTTGAAATCCACTGCTGGGAATAACTTTTTCAATGGTATTCATCTCCTGTTTTAACTCTGAAACGTGGAATCAGCTTTTCAATCGTGTACTTCATGAGTTTCATCTGTTCCTCTTCTAATGGTTTTTTTCTCAAGGACACCTGTCATCTCTTCAATCTCCATCACCTGGAAAATAATGTTCAATGACTTTCCTCACCTGTTTAAACCTTACACACAAAAACACTGTTTCAGTAACATTTTGCTCATGATTCTACTGCATGCCGAAATCTTGGCATTTCCAAGCACATTTGGCAGCTCTAATGAATGCCTCATCTGGAAGTACATTTTCAAAGACATTGTTCGTCTATTTTCACTGCAGACTATGGAATGGGGCCTGCGCCCCGCCCACTCACCGGAAGCAGCGTGGCCCAGGCGGCTCTGGACCCTCCGGGGCGCGCACAGCCAACCCAACCTACCTGTGCTCCTGGGGAAAGGACAACCAGACTCATAGAAATCGGCGCTAAGCCCCCGCCTGCCATGGACGTTCGGGGCATCCCTGGGGTCCTCCAGCACCCCGCTTGCGCACCCAAGGAATGGCCTTTGTAATGATGATCTCCTTCAGAATCTGCTCCATATGTGTGATTCCTTTTGCCATAACATTTTATACTTGTTGGGATTCAAAGCCTACAATCACATTTTGAATTACATTAGTCAACTTTTGCAACTGTATATGATGGAAAATTTTTTCTCATGTGTTCTAAGCCTCTTTGGACTCCAGTCCCTGGAATAATATTTTCAAAGTAATGCCTGACCTCTTTCCAATAGAGCACCTTGAAAAATCCTTTACTCTACATTTTCACGAGTTTCATGTGCGTCTCCTGGCATCACAGTTTCATGTATATTTCTGCCCTCTTTTGACTCCAGCAACTGGAAGTAGAATTTCTATTCCATTCCTCAGCTATTTCCAATGCAGAACCTGGGAACACTTTTTAAATGACCTGCTACACTACTTCCCACTGGAGATTGTGGAATTCTATTTTCCGGGACACTTGTACTCGGTGTTTACTCTAGCACGGGGAATATCCTCTTTGAAGGCATTAGTCACCTAATTCCAATCTTGCTCCTGAAATCACCAATTCAGTTCAGTTTGGCAGGTATTCCAAAACCACACTCTGGAATATGCCTTGCAGTTTTATAAGTACTGCATGTGAAATACAGCCAGCTGAGTAATATGTGAAATAACAATCATCACCTGTTTCAACTCAACTCCTGGATTCACCTTTTCAATGTTGAGCCTCAACTGTTCCAATGGCACCTCATAAAATCACCATTTTTTTGAGCAGTAGTAAGGCTAATGCCTACAATAGCCTTTCAGTGACATTTGTCTCCTCTTTTCACTCTACATGCTAGAATCAACTTTTGAGTGATGGTTTTCAGATACTTGCAATGCAGCCACTGGTGTAACAGTTTTGCTGATTATTTTTCAACACTTTCATCTCCAGCTCCAGTAAGAACCTTTTACAATATTTCAGTATGTGTTTAAATCACATTTATTAAATCAAATTTTCATCATTGTTAATCACCTGTTTCAAGTGCAGTCACTGTTTTCACATTTGCAATGACTTTCTTCAGGATATTCAACTGAAAATGCAGGAATGACATTTCCCAGGACATTGGTCATCTGGTTTCACTTCAACACCTGGAAATCTCCTTTCCATGACTTTTGTCTCCCACTTTGAGTCAACCCCTAAAATCAACATTTCAATATTTTCCACACATGCTTCACCTGCTGGTCCTGTAATGAAATTTTCAAGCACGTTTTCACTTGATTTGAGCCAAGTAGCTTCAAATACTGTTCCCGTGACATTCCTCATGTGTTATCACTGAAGACTCTGGAAACACATTGGCTATAACATTCTACACACATGTCAAATGCAAACTGTGGAAGCACATTTTAAAGGACATTTGAAATCCCTTTTGACTCCAGCACCTGCTATCAACAATTAATGGCTTTCCTCCACATTTTCACAGCAGGCACTGGAACCACATTTTCAACAGTCTTGCCGAGAATTTCATATTCAGTGTAGGGAAAAACGATTTCAATGCAGTTCATCACCTGTTTTTACTCTGGACCGTGGAATCAGATTTTCAATCGTGTATATCATGAGTTTACATTTGTTCCTCCTCTAATCCATTTTTTGAAAAACCTCTGTCATCTCTTGAAGCTCCAGCACCTGGAATTGAATGTTCAATGACATTCTCAAATGTTTAAACCTTAAACAGACAAACACCATTTCATGCACATTTTACTCATGCTTCTACTGCATATTGAAATCTTGAAATGACATTTACAAGTATATTTGTCAGCTGTTTTGAATGCCTCAGCTTTGAGTACATTTTCAAAAACATTCTTCTTCGATTTTCACTGCAGACTCTGGAATTTCCTCTTTGAACTGCCACAACTAAATCTAACTTAGCATCACTTCAGCTCAGAGAACTCAACAAGTCTGCACACTGAGGGGGATGTGCTTGTTTCTATACTCAAGACAAACAAATTTCTTTTCTGGATTTGTCTTAATGAAATGAAGATTGCAGAGAGATGACTATTCACTTCCGTGCAATGAAACACCCAAAATTGTGGTGTGTTTCCACAAAAAGAACTCCATGGGAGAAGTAAAACTCAACCTTAGAAATGATTCTACTGTGTGGAAATAAGAGGGAAACAACTTTATATGCTGGGCCCTTGGGCCAATAGGAATTAATGAAGGGAAAAGGCTTACTACCACTCTTTTGATAGGAAAGCCGCAACAGCTAAATCAAACACAGCATAATTTCAGCTCACAGAACTCAACATGTCTGCACTGTGGAGGCTGAGTTTCTTTCTGCACAGGAGAGGCACAAGTTTGTTTTCTGGACTTGCCTTATTCAAAGGCAGATTGCATAGAGATGACTATTCAGCACTGTGCAACGAAACCCCCCAGAAAATGTGGTGTGTTTCCCCAGAAAGAACTCCATGGGGAAGAAGAACTCAATGTTAGAAATGATTCCACTGTACGGAAATAAGAGTGGAAACCACTTTATGGCTTGGGCTATCTAGGCCCCTGGGAATGAATGGCAGGGAACAACTATCACTCTTTAGCCAGGAAAGTTGCATCAAATAAACCAAACTCAGTATGATTTCAGCTCAGAGAACTAAACATGTCTGACACCGGGGAGGCAGTGTGTCCTTCTAAGTGGGAGAGGCACACTTTCCTTTTTTTGGATTACCATTACTACAAGGCAGATTGCATAGAGATGACAAATCACACCTGGGCAAAGAAAATTTCCAGAATTTCTGGCGTGTTTTCCCAGAAAGAACTCCATGGGAGAAGAAAAACTCAACATTAGAAATGGTTCTGCTGTGTGGAAATAAGAGTGCAAAGCACTTTATAAGTTGCACTATCTAGGCCCATAGGAATGAATGGTAGGGAATGCCTTACTACCACTCTTTTGCTAGGAAAGCTGCAGTAGCAAACTCAAACTCAGTATAACTTCAGCACATGGAATACAACATGTCTGCACAGTGGTTAGGCTGTGCATCTTTCTATATGGGAGAGGCACAGGTTTGTTTTCTGGATTGGCCTTACTGAAAGGCAGATAGCCTAGAGATGACTATAGAGCCATGTGCAATGAAATGCCCAAGAACTTGTGGAGTGTTTTGCAGAAAGAACTTCGGGGGGGAAGAAGAACTCAAGGTTAGAAATGGTTCTGCTGTGTGGAAATAAGAGTGGAAACCAGTTTATGTATTGGGTTATCCAGGTCCATATGAATGAATGGTACGGAAAACCTTACTACCAATCTTTGGCCAGGAAAGCTGCAGTAGCAAACCCAAACTCAGTATAACTTCAGCTCACAGAACACAGCATGCCTGTACACTGGGGAGGCTGTGCTTCTTTCTATACGGGAGAGGCACACATTTGTTTTCTGGATTGGCCTTACAGAAAGGTAGATTACAAAGAGATGACAAGTCACCCCTGTGCAACGAAATGCCCCAGAACTTGTGGTGCGTTTCCCCCAGAAAGAACTCCATGGGAGAAGAAGAACTCAACATTAGAAATGGTTCTGCTGTTGAGAAATGAAAGTGGAAACCACTTTATGTCTTGGGCTATCCAGCCTCGTACGAATGAATGGCAGGGAATGCCTTACTACCACTCTTTTTCCAGGAAATCTGCAGCACCTAAATCAATCTCAATATCACTTCAGCTCACACAACTCCACAGGCCTGCATACTGTGGAAGCTGTGCTTCTTTCTTTATGGCAGAGGTATGCTTTTGTTTTCTGGACTGGCCTTACTGAAAGACAGATTGCATAGAGATGACTAGCCACACCTGTGGAACGAAATGCCTCAGAACTTGTGGTGTGTTTCCCAGAAAGAACTCCGTGGGAAAGGAACAACTCAACATTTCAAATGATTCTGCTGTGTGGAAATAAGTGTGGAAACCACTCTATGTCTTGGGCTATGTAGGGCCATAGAAATGAAGGCAGGGAATGCTTTACTACCACTCTTTTGCCAGGAAATCTGCAGCAGCTAAATCAATCTCAGTATCAGTTCAGCTCAGAGAACTCAACATGCCAGCACTGGGGAGGCTGTGATTCTTTCTATATGGGAGGGGCACAGGTTTTTTTCCTCGATTGGCCTTACTGAAAGGCAGATTGCATAGAGATGTCTAGTCACCCCTGTGCAAAAAAATGCCGCAGAACTTGTGGTGCATTTCCCCAAAAAGAACTCCATGGGAGAAGAAGAACTCAATGTTAGAAATGGTTCTGCTGTGTAGAAATAAGTGTGGAAATAACTTTATATGTTGCACTATCTAGGCCCATAGGAATGAATTGCAGGGAATGCCTTACTACCACTCTTATTCCAGGAATGCTCCAACACCTAAATCAAATTCAGTATAACTTCAGTTCACAGAACTCAACATGCCTGCACACTGGGGAGGCTTTGCTTCTTTCTATGTGGGAGAGGCACAAGTTTATTTTCTAGATTTGCCTTACTGAATGGCAGATTGCATAGAGATGACTAACCACCCCTAGGCAACAAAATGCCCCTGAACGTCTGGTGTGTTTCCCCAGAAGGAACTCCATGGGAGAAGAACCCAACATTTGAAATGGTTCTGCTGTGTGGAAATAAGAGTGGAAAACACTTTATGTCTTGGGCTATGTAGGCCCATAGGAATGAATGGCAGGGAATGCCTTACTACCACTCTTTTGCTAGGAAAGCTGCAGTAGCAAACTCAAATGCAGTATAACTTCAGCTCACAGATCTTAACATGCCCACACAGTGGTTAGGCTGTTCATCTTTCCATAAGGGGGGGACAGTCGTTTGTTTTCTGGATTGGCCTTACTGAATGGCAGATTGCATAGAGATGACTAATCACCCCTGTGCATCGAAATGCCCTAGAATTGTGGCGTGTTTCCGCAGAAAGCACTCCATGGGACAAGAAGAACTCAACCTTAGAAATGGTTCTGCTGTGTGGAAATAAGAGTGGAAACCACTTAAACTCTTGGGCTATCTATGCCATTAGGAATCAATGGCACGGAATGCCTTACTACCACTCTTTTGCCAGGAAGGCTGCAGGAGCTAAGTCAAACTCAGTATAACTTCCGCTCACAGAATTCCACATGGCTGCACACTGTGGAGGCTGTGCTTCTTTCTATCTGGGAGAAGCACACGTTTGGTTTCTGGATTGGCCTTACTGAAAGGCAGACTGCATTGAGATGAGTAGTCACCTCTATGCAATGAAATGCCTCAGAACTGTTGGTGTGTTTCCCCAGAAAGAACTCTGTGGTAGAAGAAGAACTCAACCTTAGAAATGGTTCTGATGTTTGTAAATAAGAGAGGCAATGACTTTATGTCTTGGGGTATCAAAGCCCCTAGGAATGAATGGCAGGGAAAGCCTTACTACCACTCTTTTACCAGGATATCTGCAAGAGCAAAATCAAACTCATTATAACTTCAGCTCACAGAACACTACACGCCTGCATACTGGGGAGGCTGTGCTTCTTTCTTTATGGGGGAGGCACAGGTTTGTTTTCTGGATTGGCCTTACTGAAACGCAGATTGCATAGAGATTATTATTGACCCCTGTGCAACAAAATCCCCCCAGAACTTGTGGAGTGTTTCCCCAGAAAGAACACCATGGGAGAAGAAGAACTCAACGTTAGAAATGGGTCTGACGTGTTGAAATAAGAGTGGAGACCACTTTATGTGTTGGGCTATCTAGGCCCATAGGAATGAATGGCAGGGAACTCCTTACTACCACTCTCTTGCCAGGTAAGCTGCAGCAGCTAAATCAAACTCAGTATCACTTCAAGTCACAGAACTCCACATGCCTGCACACTGGGGAGGCTGTGCTTCTTTTTGTATGGGAGAGGCACACGTTTGTTTCTGGATTGGCCTTACTGAAAGGCAGACTGCATAGAGATGACCAGTCACCCTTGTGCAATGAAATGACTCAGAACAGTTGGTGTGTTTCCCCAGAAAGAACTCCATGGGACAAGAAGAACTCAACCTTAGAAATGGTTCTGCTCTGTGGAAATAAGAGTGGAAACCACTTTATGTGTTGGGCTATCTAGGCCCATAGGAATGAATAGCAGGGAATGACTTACTAACACTATTTTGCCAGGAAAGCTTCAGCAGCTTAATCAAACCCAGTATGAATTCAGCTCACAGAACTCAACATGCATGCATTAATGAGGCTGTGCTTCTTTCTACATTGGAGAGGTACGGATTTGTTTTCTGGATTG
>RJWT010022237.1:0-17264 GCA_004365215.1 Cuniculus paca
TTGATTTTTGCTGTTTTGTGTGGGAAAATTCTAGGTGGGATTTGATCCACACCATCACATGCGTGTGCCAGCGATACCTCCAAACCTGACGGGCATCCCAGGAGGAAAACCGTGAGTACCCTGAGCCTCTCTCAGCCTCTCTCACTGTGTGTCAAGTCCTGGCTCCTTGTTAGCCCTTTCAACTTTGAACACTGCCAGATAGTGTTAGGCTGGGGTTATCCCTAGTTTATTCCCTACAAGTTATTTTTCATTTTCTCTTAGCTCAGGAAAAGAGGTAACAAGGTGAGGCTTTGTGTGTTCAGTGTAAAAATCTTGCGCTTTAACATGGAATTAGAAATTGCACATGCAGCCCCAGCAGCCAGGCTTTCTCCATGTCTGTCGCTGATTTTCAGGTCATTCTTTGTTCATAAAGTGCGATGATTGTGTGCAAACCTGGATGCTCGAAATTTAAACGTGTGGGAAAGAGACGTGCCAAGCTTCAAAGGTGGGACAAAGAAGAGGGCAGTCCCGCGCTCAGTCTGCTTCTGGAAAACGTGGCTTGCTCAGCTGGCTTCTTGTACTGATGGGACATTTGGACTTTGGGTACACAAGCTCCTTAAATCGTAGGACACAGAGCACGCCAGCTTTTGCAGGCTTCTCTTGCGTGTTCTGATCTCTCAGTGTCTCGCAGTCCACGTTCTTCATTTCATTGTGATGTGCGTCTTTTTGTTATGACCAGTACTCTTCTCAGCTTCATCTTCCTGGACACGGGACCTTACTGTGAAGTGGCATTGACTCTGCCTTTAAACTCCTGACCAGGTTTCCCTCTGCTCTCTTGGAAAGCACCCCCACAAGCCTTCCTTGCCTTTGTTACCACACGTGCATGTTTATTCTCGTTTTGTCATCGGCACACATCACTAGACATATCTTACACTACCACCTTCCCATCTCCCGTCTCCAGTGCTATCCAAACGTGACCCCTAGTAGCAGCCAGAGTCCCCCTCCCTTCAGGCTTGCAGCAAGTTGCCTGTGGCCCATGGCAGGTGACATCAGATCACTTTCCTGGTACCTCTCTGAGTGCCACCCCTCCCTCCTTTCCTATTGTTCCTCTCTAGGCCCTTATCTTTCTTATGCTTGTTTATAGTGTTACCTCTTCCCAGGGCAGAACTTCTTGATGTTGAGTTATCGAGGTAACTTTGATGCCTTAAGTGACACCTGGGTCATAGTTCCTGCTCACAGTCTAAGTGCAAGTAGGTGAATGTGTACCGCTCCTTTCTTTATCTACTCTCCCCATGCTTATTTCTTCTCTTGGTTATCACCTGGATGTTTCCTGTGTCCTCCTGTGCTCTCCAGCTTGCCTGTTCTTTCAGTGCTAAAGATGCCTGCTTTGAGCCTTTCTTTACGTTCCATCCAACAAGTAAGAATCTTGGCTCTTCTGTCTGTAACTAACTACCCTGCAGACGCTGCCTTAATCTTCCCTACTGCATCAAACACGATGCCGGTTCCATGGCCGAGTTACTCAGTAAATATTTGACTGATTAATAAGGGAAACAAGGCAAATGAGACTTTGAGTTCCTTGAGAACTGAAGGGATAAACATCAATTATCATAAAACTCTGTGTACCTGTGTGTTCTGCAAGTACTTGTTGACTGACCGACAAATCTTGTTGACCAAGAACTCTGATGTATTTGAAGGTGAAGGCTTGTTCTCTTTCAAGCAGTGACTAAATAACAAGGTCACAGGTTTAATCAAATAACAACTGGAATGCCTACAGATTCCATGTGGACTGGTGCCACGTGTGACAGAGATAGAGGGGCTCCTTTAGGGTGGGGTATGGTCCTTTTTCCAGGTGTTGCATGGTCCCTGGTTAGGGAATCCGCAGCTGCAACCAGAGCTGCAGTGTATCCACCGCCGTGGACAAGGAAGCTTCTCTCTTGGCTTCGCTTAGGGTTCTGTGGGGGATAACTGTGTCAAGTGCATCTAAATAAACCCAAGCCCTTGTTTGGGGCTTGGCCAGTTAAATGACTGTGGAACCACATCTGACTTGTGGTGCTTCTGAGCTTTGAACGAGGCTGCCCTTCCTTTCTCTAGTTTGAATCTGGGTATCTAAAATTTTTACCATCTTTTTGGGGAGATCAGTGAATTGGAGAGTTTTTAAGAAATGTTGTTCCTTCGGTATGATGGAGTGCATTAGGTATAATGGAGTCAATACCTAATGCATTTGGCAAATGACTCTACCAAAACAACACAAAAAGCACGTGATGTGGTTGATGATATTGACCATGTGAATTTGTAACGGCGAGCAGAAACACCAAAACGACCCCCAGGATTTGGAGGCAGGTTTATTTATGTCAGTGGGCACTGATGGGGATTATTCCCAGAATATCAGGCCCTGATCTGTGGTGGTCTAGGGGTTTTATGGGATAAGCAAGCAGTAAGTACAAAGGCAGAATGGCTTGTCAACTGGGGATTGGTTCTTACAATATGCATCACAGTGACCAGCTATGTATCACAGTCACCAGCCATTTCTAAGAAACAGAAGCAACCAGAACTGGAACAGGAACTACTACCTGGGTCCCTGAGATGTACTGGCAAGGGGCAGGGGGACATTTTCTATTACATTTCCCCCATTTTAGTTTTTCTGGCAAATGCTTGTTGGGCATATTATATGTGATTTTTTTGAGATAAGGCCCAACTTAAATTAGTAACATTAGAGTTGTCAGTGATGCTAGCATGAGCCTTAGCCAAACTCCCCAAGATTGTCTTATTATAGAGGTTTTTTGAAAATTGTTTTTAGGAAGAGACATAATTTAGGCCTGTTTGTTTTATGGCAGTACTCTGGCAGGGGAGTGAAGGAGTTAATCTTACCTAGAAGAGTGTCCAGTGTGCCTTGGATGCTCATCAAATCTTGGTCAAGTGTTTGATTATTCTGTTTTCTTGAGACAACTGTCTATAGAGTTTAAGGCCAAAAAACACAGCTAGCAGGGGGTGGGGAAGCAAGGACTGGAGGGGAAGCAGGTACAAAAATCAAGGGGAGTGGCTATGAAGCAATCTTGTGAATGAGGTCTGTAGGCTTCAGCTGTGTATGGACTGGTCAGCATCCAGGGTGACCAGAGCAGGACTTTGAGAGTGTCGTCTCTTTAGAGTGAGCCTCAGAGGAGCTTCCAGGGAAATTTTTTAGCAGATCTAAGGCTGGATTTTTGAAACCTGTAGGGGCAGTTAATATGTACCTGGGTTATATGTGTGTTGAGTTACAAGTCTTTTTTTTTTCTTTCATTTTTTAGAGCTTTTTGGCATGTATGTTGTATATAGATTTTATTTAATCTAGTTTTTTAGTTTTGTTACAAATGTAGGCCCATTGCTGTCAACAATCAAGCATAGGCCACATCTAGGGATGATTTTTTATGGTAGGACCTCATACACTTTTCGTTGTTTTTCCAGTATGAATAGGGCATGGGAGATCAGGGCGAGTGACAGACGCAGAAGCCTGAGCTGGCTGCAGGGGTGCGGGTGCCAGCACTGCAGCTTGAGCTTGCAGAACATAATGATGGAGGTAGGTCTGGTGGTTGGGGTTGATGTTTTAGTCAGTCGGATCCTCAGAGGGAACTTAGGCCTCTAGATCAGATTATTTTGTGTCAGTGGCAGGTTTCTAAACAGCAGCAGGAAGCAGCAGCAGGAGAGCTTTGTCTAAAGTGACCACAATGGGTCTAGCCTGTGAGACTTAATTTCTAACGGAACTATTTTCATCTGTGAATAGGGTGTACTCAGCATCCATCAGGGGTTTAGTTTCAGTTACGGTCTGGTAGACCCAGTTTGGTGGGCAGATAGGTGGCAGGATTGAGTGATCTGCAGTTATTCAGGGGGTCCCAGTACAGCATGTGGCACCTCACAGTTAGGTCTTGGCCTCAAGTGAGCTTGTCAACTTTTTTAATCAGAAGGATAGTGGCTGTTAGAGCATAGAGGCAAAGAAGAGAGGCAGCCCTTAGTGACCAGATCTAAATATTTGTGCATTTGGACCACTGGGTGCTCCCAGAGGCTGAGAGTCTGAGTAAGCATCATTGTATTTGTGAACCCAAGGATTCAGATTTTAAAGAAGCCAGTAGCTCCAAGTGATTTGTGGAGTGTGTTTTTTTTTTTCTTTTCTTTTTTGTTTTTTTGTTTTGTTGTTTTTTTGGTAAGCAGTTTCTGCCAAATATTGTAGCAGAGCTTTTATGTCTTTTTAGCAGGCAGCTTGAGTGTCATTAATCAGAAGTGTTTTTTTTGTTTGTTTTGTTTTTTTTTAAGAGGAAATGGGTCTTTGAATCTCTGGAGGTTGAGTCCAGGTCAGTTAACCGAGTTTAGAACTAGGGTCTTTGTGAAGAAAGCTGGCTGACAGGAGCCAACCGAAGGCAGAAGAAGGCATTTTTTAGGTCCAGGCAGGTGTACCAGCAGGCTCTGGTTGGCAGAAGACTGAGGCACCATATACAGACGGCAGTCGCAGCAGCATTAGCAGCTCAGAGATCTTGAACTGGCTTTAGATAGGAGAGGTGTAGTTCAGCAGTTTGATGGTCTATAAACATTTTGCAGTTTTGAAACCTCTAGCCAAGTCTCATGTGGGATACTGTTTGATGCAGGTGGGAATTGCTGCTGGATGGAGTTTACAATCAGAGGCTGGTGGTCAGTGATCCAACCTCAGGGGCCAGGGGACAGTGACATGATTGTGGAACTGGAAGGATCAAAGAAACAGGCTCAGAGTGGCCAAATCTGTTATCAGAGCCTCCCAGAACACAGTGGGAGAGTTCCCAAACTATTGTGGCAATTGAGTAACAGTCCAAAAAGGGTGTATGGGTTGGGAACTGCAGAATTTAAGGTGATATCTGTTGTTGATGGCACAGAGATCTTGCCCAAGGTGACTAACAGTTCATCAGGCTGACATGTGTCTGGGTGTCTGTGATTTTTGTGACATTTGACAGCAGTGAGCGTCATAGTGAGGCGGATTGTGGTTATCTGTCTCAGACTGATGTAGGTGTCATCTTTTTCCAGGGAATAGTCAGAGTTGAAAGTGCAGGGTAAAACGAGAAGGAGGCTGACTGGCTTGGTGCAGTGGAGCTGGTCAAGTCTCTTCCCAGAAGTGGTGTGGAGACTGACTTACACAGCAGGTGTCCTCCCACACTCTGTGTTTGTGCCTGGCAGAAGGGGTGAGAGGCAAGAGTCTTAGCTGCCTCAATAATGGTACCATGTATTCCTGGTGGCCCAGCTGAACAAGGGAGCCCAGCCTGGCCTAGTCTGGGCCTGTCAGACTAATGAAAGAGTTGTCATCTGATCAGATTGAAGCTTTTGAAAGTTTTTATCTTTAAATTTAATTTTATTGTCTACGGTTTTTCTATCAGGCTCCTGGGTACCAACAGTAACTGTCAACATATCGTTGGGTTTTTTGCCCCCTTCTTTGATGAAGAGAAGCATCTGACTGGGTTATTTCTAGGTGGGGCAACCTTTGGGAAAGGCCATGGCAGCTTATTTGCTAGGGCTAATAATCTAATTTTCTCTCAGTTAAAACATGGAACTCAGAAGGAATTGCATAGCTTTGAAGCAGAAGGTTTGTGGGGAGGGCCTCTATGGCCAAGTGCAGGCAGCAGCTAGCTGTAACCAGTTCAGTTAGCTTGAAATAGATGAGTTGGGAGCAGGGGGGGAGATGTGAATCTGTTGGCAGCAACTGCAGTGGCTGATGAGGGTGCCAAGGAGGAACTCTCAGGAAAAATGGGTCTGGGTTTTTTGTTTGTTTGTGTTTTTGTTTTTGAGATGCAGGGATCGGTTTTGGTGTATTTTAACTCCATCAAAAGATCTTTTTCTTGAAAAAGGATCTTTTTCTTGCAGTCAGGGGCTGTGGGTTTTGACTAATTTCCATTTTTGGTTCCCTGCATGTTTGTTGAATGATGGCATGAGAGACAAAGGGTGGGTGCCCTCAGAGACCATTCAGATGCCCTCCTGGCCACATTCCTCGTGGGAACTTAGGTGCAGTTCAGCTAAGGAGAGTGCAGGGCCTCTGTTATTGTGTATGTTGGTCACCATGGAACCACAAGCAAGGGCTCAATCAGCCACCTTGGTGCTTCCCAATCTAGGTGCACACACGGAGCAGCCTATTGTTAATGCAGTTCATTCCATTCATTCACACATTCATTCAGCAGGCATTCAGAGATTTAACATTTCAACCCACTTCCCTCGAGGGTGGCTTCAGCTAACAAGAGTTGATCAAGTTTTTTCTGCTTGAACTGAGCAGGGCTGACAGACTAACTGTGGTGCCCCTGAGGGTCTTACTGGAATCAGGTGGGCAAACAGACAGACAGATTGTGCCTTTTTTTGGAGGGGGTATCTGATGTGAGCCACTCAAGCAGGGAGCCAAGAATTCTCCTCCAGACCTCCAAGAGGACCTGAGAAATCTCAAGGGTGCACCTTTCCTTCGGGACCTGAAGAGGTCCTTGTTCCATCTGTGAAGGCCACAACCAGTGACCAAAGAGGTCAGCATGGTCAGTCTTCCTGGCAGACACAGCAGATACAGCAGCAGGCAGAAACACTAAAACAACACCCAGGATTTGGAGGCAGATGTATTTCCATCAATCGGCACTGATCAGGATCATTCCCAGAATATCAGACCCAGATCTTTGGTGGTCTAGGGATTTTATGGGGTAAGCAATAAGTAAGTACAGAGACAGGATGACTTGTCAGGCTGGGGATCGGTTCATACAATGTGTGCATCATAGTGACCAGCTATGCATCACAGAGACCAGCTGTTTCTAGGAGACAGAAGCAACCAGAACTGCAACAGGAACTATTACCTGAGCAACTAGGAAACTGAAGTATACTGGCAGGGGGCGGAGGGGTGGGGTGGGTATTTTCTGTTACAGATTTAGAAGTTTGACAGACCCAAGTTTGAATTTTGATTTTGCCACTTGACCCATAGTAAGAGTGGTTTTACCTGTGGTTTCTTTGTGAGCTTCATTTGGCTCCTCAGCAAGAAGGATGTTAAGATGAACATCTTGGTGACATGCTGCTAATTCAGCATGGTTTTCGATACCATGGTGGCTGTTTACTTACCTCCTGCCCCATTTCCTACTCCGCTGTGGCAGCAGGGGTCCAAGTTTTTAAGCAATACAAAGTACACTGTGTATTTGGGGCAGAAGTGACAAATTTGGATTGGGTAGTTGGATTCCATTATTTCTGTCCTTGTTATTTTTTTTATGTAAAGGAGCATCAAGTTACAAATTCCTATTCATTTATACATATAGAGATAGCATACTTTTATTATGGATTTTTACAGCAGAAATGAATATAATGATTATGTGGCATTCTACATCGTAAGATATAGAATTCATGAAACTTGATCTTTGGGCATGGTTTTCAACTAAAATCCTTGTAGATTATAGAACATAAAATACTAAATCTCCCAAAGGCCTGCCTACCACATGGACTCACAGAATAATTGCCTTTCTCCAGAAAGACAACTGTTGTATGTCTCTGCCTTGGTGATTTTTACAAAATTAATTGGTTAGGTATTATCAAAATTATAATTAAAACTGCATACTTGAAGCTAATGAACAAAGACACATTTGATAATTCATACTGAGTTTTCTTGCCTATTAGGGTGACTGGAATGACTGCATAGTTTAATTTTATAAGCCAGAGATGGACTTCTTACTTCATTTGCTGCTTACATGAGACTTTTATAAGTAGTGTATAACCATTTGATTAAAACCAGTTCCTAATAGTATTCTGAGATTTGGTGTTTCAATGCAGCGAAAACAAAATATGTCAGATTTATGGCCTTCAGGCTGCTCATAATTCAGAAATCTTTCTCTGAAGTTGAGTTTGTTTATATACAGTAAGACTTTCAAACTAGGGAAAATATCTGATACACAGTAAAAAAATCTTTGTATATGGCCCACTGACCTACTGGTAGGTTCATATGCTGATTTTCTATCATACTTCATGATGTGTAGCAGTCAGAGCTTTGATGGTGAAGCCAGCATTTAGTCCTATCTTGTAGGGTGTTGGAAACTTGAAGACATTATAAAGTCTGAGAGGGACGAACACAGCATAACAGAACCAGGCTTCTTTAGTGAGGAAAACCAAGGTTGAGGTAGGAAGGCCAAGAACTTTCTTTAAAAATGCTTGTTCTTCATCAAAGATGGTGATCCAAAAAAAATAACAACTTAAGCACACATATTGGGCCTCACTGAAAGGTTGAGATACCTTCCTGTCCTTAGTTCCAGACTTAACAATTTTCTCAGCTGTCTTCTCTTTGCCTCTCAGGTCTGTTGGAGAACTGCTCTTCACTCTTGAGCTTTTGCTGGTGTGTGTGTGCGCACGCATGTGTGTTCACGCATGTGTGTTCGCATGCACATGTGCAGTGTGCTTGTGGGAGTTGTGGGTTCTACTCTCTGCACGCTTTCTGTCTCTAATCTTACATTTCTAATTATTTGTTGAATGTCTTAACTAAGCATCTTGTACATTACTGACACCTCAAATTCATTATATTCAGAAAGTACTGTCACATATTAATGCTTCCTCCCTGTTTCACTATCATATCATAACTACCAGTATCCAGTTTCTGATTTCCTGAGTGTCAGAAACTTGGTCATTGTCGGCTCCCTTATCACATCTCATTCATCAAGTCCTCCAGAACTTCACACCTGCTGTTACTTCCGTCTTGCTATGCTTGCCCTTGCTGCATCGTGTCACTGGGTACTCTCACCTAGGTTAGAGGACAGTTGTTTCTAGTCCTCCTGTTTACCTGTGGTAGTTTTCTGTCACTGACAAAATACCTGCAATAGTCACAGTGTAAGGGGAGAAAGTTCTGCTTTGGCCCAGTTTGCTGTTTAAGGTCAGCTGGCCGCGTTGCTTTCTGGACTGTCATGGGGGGTGGTGTGGCAAAGGAAATTGCTTCTCTTGTAGCCAGGAGATAAGCCTGCACCATGCAGAGGGGAAGGTACACAGACCAGAGTCCCAGTGCTATGCCTCCAACTCACTTAACCTCATCACCAGACCCACT
This sequence comes from Cuniculus paca, assembly GCA_004365215.1. Lineage (NCBI taxonomy): Eukaryota > Metazoa > Chordata > Mammalia > Rodentia > Cuniculidae > Cuniculus > Cuniculus paca. Next base: position 9,005 of record RJWT010022237.1, read on the forward strand.
GCCTGACGGCCTGACCGCCTGCCATCAGTGCCAAACCTTCATCTAGGCCAGTGGTGGTGAACCTATGGTATATGGTCTGTTTTTCTTTTAAGACAGAAGATGATATTAATGGAGAATTGTTGTTTTCTAAACTAAAACCTCAGTATTCAGGTTTAACTGGAAGGTTGGCATTTTGCAATAAATAAGTGAGATGTGAGTTGCAGTGTGGCACTCGTCTCAGAGAGGTTCGCCATCACTGGCCTAGGCCTTTGGAGAATATTTAGATCCAAACTGTAGTGACAGTCCTGTTCCTTGCAAAAAATAAGTTTATGTTTTTAGTGGTTTTGCCCTGGTAATGTCACACCTTCTCTTCACCCCAAAACTCTAATCTTGTCTTTGAAGTTCTTAGGCCAGCCTTACACACGTTCCCTTTTGTGGATGTGTGGCTGCTGTATTTTGTCACACTGTTCTGATCATCTCCACCAGACACTCAGGAGTCACTTTGGAATAAATGAATTTGAAAGCAATCCAGGGATTCCCCAGAGCATTTTACCTTCTTCTTTGGAGTTCTTCATCTCTTCTCTGCTGCTCCTGCCTACTGAAAAATTTCTCCCATCTTCCTCCCTACTTGGTGAACTCTGTCCTTTCTTTAAAACCCATGACTAGTACCACGTCTCTCAAGAGACAGCAGTTTCAACTTTCTTTTCAAACCACCTGAGTCATGCATCCCTTTGGAGTGTGACCTGGTGTTGTAGCCACCTCGGTAATTTCCTCACAGCATTTGTCCGTGATAAGCTGTGGACAAGGCTGCCTAACGCAGTGCTTTCTCCTTAGCAAGTTGTCTGTCTCGCAGCACATGGGTAGCTACTGCATGGAGCATAAAGGCACCCACTTTGAAAGGGAGAGAACTCCTAGAAATGTTGGTTTTCCTTACTCCAGTACATTTTGCTAGTCACACATCAAAGAACTGGTTGAAATATGCGAAGTGCAGACTAGAGCTTGGGTTTCTCAGCCCTGAATGCTGGTTGTCCACTGATAGTAGACAGAGAACCGTGTGTAGTTGGACTCTTGAGGTTCATTCGGATCCTCTAAAAGGAAGTTCTGTGGACATGGGCAGTACTCACAGAGTGGTTAAGTTGAAGAACCTTCTATTGAACGCCTCGCTGAAACTGCATGTCTGGTTTCTTCACTGTTTAAATTCTCAGGTATCTTTAAAAACCATTTCAAGGAGAAAGGGATGTCTCTCCAAAGAAATCATCATTAGGAATATATAACAGCATCTGAACTTGGAATAACCTTCCTCTCCCTTCCTTCGAGATTTAGCCTTTATGACTTCTTAATTGCTAAATCAGTTAGCCTTTTGCTTGTCATTGTTGCTCAGAATCTCAGCTTTTCTTTATGAACACCTTGCCTCAACTGAAGCCTGGCTCTCGCTGGAGGTCAGCCCTTTGTGTGCACCCTCCAGGGGGTGACTCACAGTTTGCTCATTCATATCCCACAATCCACAGGGGCGGCAGTAGAGTCGAAAATCACTGGTTTCTTCTGCTCCCTCTTCCTCAGACTTGGCCAGAACTAAACTTCTCTGCCCTTTGTAAAAACCTTGCTGCTTTGCAGACCTATGCCATGTGCCTCTACCCCTCTTCCGCCTTACTTAGGTTTCCCCCAGTTTATAGACTGGGGGAGTTTAAGAGTTAGCACACAGCTTAGAGTCCTCCCTTCCCCAGTGCCAGCCATGACTCTGGTGTCCACATGGATAGGCTCACAATAACTTCACTTTGATCTTTGGGCTGCCTCATCTCCAGTGTATATCTGCCCCATTCACCTTCAGTTACCTGTCTTTTCAGGCTCCTAAGAGTTGGTCATCCCCTCTGGCACCTGCAGAATCCAAGCATCCCACCCAACCAGGACTCAGTTTCCAACTTCCTAACTCCGAGTCTCTATCTCTTGGTGTGTCTCCTGCAGTGGCCCTGGGCCAGTTACCCTTTTTGATCCTGCCACCTACAACCCGTTTTTCATCCAGCAACCACAGTGGTCATTCGGTACCTTCACTGAATCTTGTCACCGGTTTCCAGCAGCTTGCCTTCTGTTCACAGTAATATCCAGACTTCTCTTCACAGCTCACCAGGCCCGTGCCGCTCTCTTCAAGCCCGTGTCCTGTCACGCTATCGAGTGCTGTTCTGGTTTAGGGCATTTACAGCGACTATTCTGTCTGCTTGGTGCTTTGTACCGTTTTCCCCTCTAAGGTGTAGGCCGGTGTGAAAATGGACTTTTTCTCCACTGATTCTTTCCTACCTAACAGTGTCTAAAACATAGGAGGCTATTAATAAACGTGAGCTGAATGAGCTCGCTCTCACACTTTCCCATACTCCTTGACACCCTGTTGTGACATTCCCGCAATGCCACGGAGCGGCTGCTGTTCACAGTGCCGACCCCGATCTGTTTATGGCCACTCATGTGAGTGTCTCACTGGTGAGTGTGCTATCTTCGCAGCACCCCCAGCTGCTCAGGAGAACAGGGTGCGTGGGTTTCCTTCTCGCTCCATCGTGAGCATGGAGCTTGGCATACAAGGGTACTCAAGAAATATGTGAAGTGGATGAACCTCTCTGTACATTTTCATGTGATTGACTCTCTCCTCCTTTCCGCTTACAGTCTCTGTTAATCTGCCTCTCTCACAATTCTTGCTGGGGATTCCTTAACTCCATGCCTTCACTTAGACTGGGCAACTGATCTATATCTGGTGCTCCACGATGATTCTTTTCACCCCCGTTCCGTCAGCAAGCTCTTGTTTGTGGATGACCGTACATTATTTCCAGCCCAGCCTCACTACTTAATCAAAGGTGTTTGGATTTTCCTTGGCCCTCACATTCAACCAAACCAAATCTCTCCATAGGTATCACTGAGTGAGGCTCCCTGTCAGTCACTAGTTTGTGAGGTCCACCCTGTCTCTGAGCCCTAAGCTTTAGAGTCTTCCTATCTTCTCAGGTCGCACATCCAGTGTGTCTCCAAGTCCTGTTGATCTGACCCAAGGACTGGCTCTGGCCCATTGGCCTGGCTTCCCACCTCCTCCCCCTCCAGAAAGTCTGCATGCTGCTTCCTTCTGCAGTCTTCTCTCTGTAGTCTTCAGAGAGAGTAAAGGTCTCCCCATCTGCTCCTACCCCTGCACCTCGCAGTGCTCTTGGTTAGTCTTTTCGAGAACATTCAGATGGTTGGCGAAGGCTCCTCAGTGATGGCTAACGTTTGGTAACGGTGACAGGCCTGTGGATTTTCATGTTAAGAAACCATGAACTTCCAATTTATCCTACACTTCCCTGTGGGTGTAGTTCCGGTTCTGTCGTTGGTGCCCCCTAAATGCCCTTAGGCACACCCGTTGCAGACTTCTTCCCATCAGCAGAGCATGTGCCAGAACTTCATTCCAGAGAAGCAGGACGTAGTTTCCCAAGGGTGATGGCCCTTCCAGCCCTGCAGCCGAGTGAGCTCCCTCGCGCCGCCCAGGTCCCCTGCACCAGCCTGCAGCGCTGCCGCCTCACCCGTCCCCTCCTGACTTCAGGTGCACTTGAGACCCGGATGCTTTCACACTTGCAGGGCTTTTCTGGGCTATGAGTTGAGACGTCACTGCCAGCGGGTGCGCACTCTTCGCCCTGGGGCTGTCACCTAGGATGCTTTCTCATGTCCTCTTGCCATTCGGATTCACTAGGATGTGTGATTATCAAGTCTGAGCAGAGTGCTGGAACAGAACTTTAATTTTTTAACACATCTGCCATCTCATCATCTGTGCGTGGAGATCCTTCGCTCCTGAGAGCGTCACAGTCGTAGTTCCCTGATTTCCATTAGTTAAGTTGCTTGATTGGAATAAATTGATCGTTAGGCAAAATCTGATCCCAGGCCTCAGACTCGCTGTAAGTAGAAGGCAGTGCAAGTTTATAGCACACCCAGGAAGATTAGGTGTTGTGTTTGACATTTGTCACCTTACTCAGTTCTCTGGGGGTTAGGTACTTCCTCTTCCTTTAGGGCTCAGAAGTAGGTTCAGAGAGGGTTAGTAACTGCTGGCACACAGCAGCCAGTAATAACAACGTGAGATTGATCGTGGGTTTAGTGGGTTATTTCCAGCGTACTAGGGAAATTTGACTTGCTTCCACGTCTCAAGTAGCTCTGAAAATTTCTTTTTCCTTGTTACACTGAGGAGTTTAGTAACATCTTTTGTACACTCCTCTCTTCCCGTCTTCTCTCCTTAGAGCGTACTCCTTCCATGTCAGTGCAGACGGCCAGATGCAGCCGGTTCCCTTCCCCCCCGACGCCCTCATTGGACCCGGAATCCCCCGCCACGCCCGCCAGATCAACACGCTCAACCACGGGGAGGTGGTGTGCGCGGTCACCATCAGCAACCCCACGAGACACGTGTACACGGGCGGCAAGGGCTGCGTCAAGGTGTGGGACATCAGCCACCCTGGCAACAAGAGTCCCGTCTCGCAGCTGGACTGTCTGGTGAGTGAGCAGGCATGCGCGGGGTCGGCCTCCGCGAGGGTGCTGGGGGAGGCGTGCGAGGAGCCGCTCGGCGTTGGTCCCAGTGGCATCTGCCTCCCTTGGGGGTGTGTCTTCTTTGGCTTCCCAAGGCAGGGCTCCAGTGGATTATGTGTGCACAATCTTCAGTACGGTTTTCCATCCCTGAGAAAGGCAAATCACTTCCTAACTGTCTGATGAATGGTTAAAAAACAAACTTAAAAGTGCTTGCACTTGGTTTCTGTGAGAGCGTACCTAAAAGTCTTCATGTGTGGAGAGTAGTTACTGCTTCCTGTGGCACACGCTGGAAACCCTCTCAGCTGTTACACTGGCAATTGCCCTTGGTTTGCGTAGGACTCTTTGCCTGGGGTCTCTTCCTTCTATCAGTAGAATATGTTGGTGCATCGGGAGGCGAGGTCACCTTGACATCTTAAATGTGTGTTAGATTCCTGTTATCTCATGACCTGGGGAGCATTCTTCCTCCTGTCCCTTACTACTTGACCGAGTCTCTCCCCTGGCTCCTGCTTCAGCCGATGCATGGTGCCCTGTAGTCATGTTCCGAGGGACAGGATGGAAGGAAGAGTTCCAGGTATGACCGCTGTAGTAGAAGGGTCTTCAGCCACAGTGCCGAGTTTGTGGGCTCCTGGCCTGGGCACGATAGGGAGAGGAGAGCTGTATGAGTGTGCGTGAACATCTGTGTGACACGCATGCTCCATCTAGGTCTGTGCATTGTGATGCTAATTAAGATTAAATATCTCAGTACTAAATTTTGTAGATCAAGTTTAAGTACTTCCTTAATTTCATGTAATTTTCTAGCATTAATCTACTTTATCATTGTCATAAGTATAAATGGCTCATTAAACCAGGAGGGAACACAATACTTTTATGGATTTCTGCTCTCGTGTTAATACTGTTTCCCTTTCCTCATGAGTAATCCTTTGATGGGTTTTGTCTCTACAGAACAGGGATAACTACATCCGTTCCTGTAGATTGCTCCCTGATGGTCGCACCCTAATTGTTGGAGGGGAAGCTAGTACTCTGTCCATCTGGGACCTGGCCGCTCCGACCCCGCGCATCAAAGCAGAGCTGACATCCTCGGCCCCTGCCTGCTACGCCCTGGCCATCAGCCCCGATTCCAAGGTCTGCTTCTCGTGCTGCAGCGATGGCAACATAGCCGTGTGGGACCTGCACAACCAGACACTGGTGAGGTAAGTCAGCAGGATTAGAGGAGCTCATGTTCCTCTGTTGCGCTGAAACGTTCTGTGGGGTGTGTGTGTGTGAATAGATGGGTTATGATTATCTTACTAAAAATAGTTAATGGGTCTATTTTGAGATGCTACTGAAAAAGTTAATGTAAAAATCTTTCTAAACTGTAGTTCATAAAATGAGTAGTTTTTTTCTTTCTTGGCATCACCAGTTCAGATTCATTTCAACATAATTAATCTACATAAGGTTCCTGTGACCTCACGAGTTCATGAGATGTCTATAATTCACCATCTGTACTTGCTAACAAACCATTATTGCTGATGGCTCTTCATCGAGAAGACTCGCGATGCGTGATGCAGCCCTAGGTGTCATGAATCTTGACGTATGCACTGTCACCGGGATATGCTGTAGCACTTCCTGTCAGCCCAGGGTCTGCCTTGAGTACTGCTCACCCCAAAACGCTTCAGATTATCTGTAGCTCCATGTTTCAGGACAGATAGACCCTACACCAGAGTTTGTTTGGAAATGAGATTGTAGAGGCTTACCATTGGGGGAGACCCTGAAATCATCCTCCAGCTGTCTGCACCTAATGTGACACAAGTGCAAGGGTGATACCAGCTAAAGAGTGTGAGAAGGTTGTAGTCAACTCTAGCTATGAAGCAACATGTGTCTGTGAAGAGAAATGGCCTTTACTCTCTCAAATTTTGAAGGGCTGAACTCCCCATGCAGTTTGTGTTGGCTACTTTGCTGAGACAAAATACACCACATCCAAAATGAAGGAAGGAAAGGTTTACTTAGCTCACAGTGGAGGTTTCAGCCCTTAAGTAGCTGGCTTCAAGGAGGGCGGCATGGCAGAAGGGCCACCGTTCATGGTGTTGGGCAGACAGCACAAGCAGCAAGAGCAAAAGGGGAGGAGAGAGCGACCAAGCCTCTTTCCCTCCCTTATATTGTAAGCAGGCTGCCTGCCCCAGGGCCGGTATAAGTCACACCCATAGTCCCAGCACTGGACCCTGAATCAAACAATCACAAACTCTAGAAGCCCACCCCATGACTGTATGAGACTTTAAGGGGATTTCCTGGCACAAACCGTAACACAGTTCAAAAACAAAACAGTTGTCAGGCTTGTTGCTTTGGGGTAAGGTGTGGTGTTTTGGGGTAGTGAGCTGCTTAGAATTCCTTTCCCAGTGTGCTTTGTACATTTACCAGGTGTGAAACCTGGACTGTGAGTCCCACCAGGAGCCTTCCACGCACTTCTTGAAAGCATGACCTTTCTGTCCCGAGCCACCATCCACAGATTGCTGCTGTCTGGCAACTGTGTTCTCCCAACCCCTGTGCTATATCCCTACTCCTCTACAGAAGGGAAAATAATCTTTACTGCCTCTTCCGTATCACAGTGACAGAGCAGAATTACCTCCAATGAGGTCACATGCATAGAGACATGTGTTTTCTTTTGTTAATTTTAGTTCATTTTTTTAATGCATCAGCACTAACAGTCATATTTTGGTGTAAATGATGTGAAGAGCTTTCTAAGTATTTAAAAAATAAAGAAATAGTAGAGGAAATTCCTCATGTGGATTAAACTTTACACCTTCATCCCTTGTACTTGTGGGAGATAGTGTTCAGGATGCCCCAAGGATACCAAAGTCCTGGAATGTTTCAGTGCCGAATGTAAAATGGCAGGATCTTTACACATAAGCTATCCACTCCCTCCTGCATACTTTCAGTCACCTTTAGATTACTTACAATACATAGTACCAGGTAAATGATGTGTAAGTAGTTATTCTGTATTCTTTAGGAAATACTGTCAAGGAAAAGTCTGTACATGTTGGGTGCAGGCAATTTTGTTCTGAATATTTTCCATTCATGGTTAGTTGAACCTGCAGATTGCAACTCACGGATCCAGAGCGCTACCTGCCTAGGTTTTGTTGCTACTTTGAATAATTAGAAAACACACAAAGCAAGGAGCTAGGGAGACCTGCTTTGAAATTGACGGCTAAGGAATTCAAAATTGAGTTCAATTATGAACTAACTTCTTAAGGGTGTTCTCTCCATTTTGACATTTTCAGGCAATTCCAGGGCCACACAGACGGAGCCAGCTGCATTGACATCTCTAACGATGGCACCAAGCTCTGGACGGGCGGCTTGGACAACACTGTCCGGTCCTGGGACCTGCGCGAGGGGCGGCAGCTGCAGCAGCACGACTTCACCTCGCAGGTACTGACTGAGGGTCGTGACGTGTTCAAGGCCATGGCTTTCAGAAGCACAGTACCCCAAAGGACCTGTTCTCTATAGCTGCAGTCTCCTGTTTTAATTCTAGATCTTTTCTCTGGGCTACTGTCCAACCGGAGAGTGGCTTGCGGTGGGGATGGAGAACAGTAATGTGGAAGTGTTGCACGTCACCAAGCCAGACAAGTACCAGCTGCATCTCCATGAGAGCTGTGTGCTGTCCCTCAAGTTTGCCCACTGTGGTAAGCAAGCTCCTTTGTCCATTTACTGTTAACCAGAACTACTGTCTGTCTTGTTGACTGAGTCCCAGCCGGGTCCTTTAGTACATTCCCATGAGCCTTTCAGAGTTGCA
>RJWT010022238.1:0-17267 GCA_004365215.1 Cuniculus paca
TCTGTCATTACCGGACACTAGTGGGAAGAGGCTCTCTTCTCTCTGAGTATTACTAAATTCACTATACTTAAAATTAAAATATTGTATCATAAAATATACAGAAAATAAAACACCTAGAGATAATCATTAATAACCCTTTCCATATAGTTTTATATTTATTCTATGTATGTATACATGTGTGTTTTACTAACCAGGTATGTCAAATATTCTCCAGGCAATCGCAGTGTCTTACAGACATGGTTGGTGGTTAAATAGTATTCTGAAGTGTGCATGAATATTTTATTTAATCTTTCCTTTATTGATAGGCATGTATTTATTTATTTACTTATTTTAATTTTTTTTTTTTTTTGGTGGTGCCAGGGATCGAACTCACAACCTCACACTTGCCAGGCAGGCGCTTAGACCACTGAGCGAAATCCCCAGCCCTTTACTTATTTTTATAACAAATACTACGTACATAGATTTTTCTATTTCTGATTATTGCCAAGAGCATTCTATTCCAGCTGTAATGATTATTGACTAAAATTATAAAATTATAAGTCTTCCAGCATCTTGCCTGATAACCTTTCATTATACATGTTGTAATTTATGCTCTCAATGTAGTCTACCAGTACTATGTTGAATTTTCTGTGAAATTCATCCCTCGCTTCACTACCTTTGTTTTGAGCACAGTGCCAGAGGACAGCCTTAGGAGAGTGAGGCCAGGCGTGACCCAGAGGCTGTCTGTTGGAGCTGCTGCCTCAGACTAGCTTTTGTGTTTCTTTGTATCTTATGATGAAAACTGTGACAATGCTTTAAAAATGGGGTGGATAATTTGGAGTTACAGCTTTGCAGACTGTTTTCCTTACAAGCATTTCTTTTTTTCTTTTTCTCTTCTTTTTTTTTAATGCCAGAGACACTAACAACTTCTGGCTTTGTATGGGAATATTATCCAACTGAGAAAAGTCAGAGGAATTCTGAAGTCAGGCCTACACCTTGTAGCTGTTCCCATGACCTGAAGCATGGAGCTTGTGGGAAGAGCCTGGCCAGGCATCAGTTTGGTGTGAATTCTATTTCTATCAGATCTTGGACATTTTGTCTGATTTGAATATCAGTTTTGCCTTTAAAATATTAACCCTAATATATCTTCTTGAAGGATTTTTATAAAGCTATGAGAACATGATGCTTTTGTAGAAGTGTTTGATGAGTTACGGTAGATTTTATGAGAATCACCTCAGGTAGTGACATGGCTGCCATGTTTGTGTCAGGTTTTGTAGCCGGGCCTGGGACCCAGGGGCTGATACAGTCTATATTTTCACTCTGAGTTGGTCTCAGTTTAGAGTTTTTTAATGGTGAGATAGGGAGGGGAGTGGATAGTACAGACCTCTTTCATTTGAGACTTGATTGAAGTTATGCCAAACTAGTGATAATTCTCTGTCTTAGCTTCTATTTATTGAATAGTTACTTGTTCAGACACTGGGCCTGTGGCCCTCTCCTGGCTCATTAACTTCTCAGAAATGTGGCACAATTCCCAGATGATGATATTTAGTCTTAGAAGCTTAGAGAGGGCCCCTCTTGAGGGTTGTCAGATTTAACAAATAAAACAGGAAATGTTACATGGGGCATACTTATACTAAAAAGTTATTTGTGATTTGCCTGAAATTCAAAATTATCCTTACCCATTACATCCCCAAGGCAGTGAGTAAGGGAAAGTCCAGGACTTACACCTTGATCTGTTTTCTTTCAAAGACTCTTCTCTCCTCTCTCCTCTCTCCTCTCTCCTCTCTCCTCTCTCCTCTTCTCTTCTCTCCTCTTCTCTTCTCTCTTCTTCTTCTTCTCCTCCTTCTCCTTCTCCTTCTTCTTCCTCTTCTCCTTCTCCTCCTCCTCCTTCTTGTTTCTCTCTCTCTCCCTCCCTCCCTCTGATGTTTCTTTGAGAAATCAGGAAGAGAATTCAAGTGTCAAAGATGAGGAAAATGCTGTCAGATAGGCTTTAAAGTCCTTCACTCATTGTAAATTTAAAACTGAATTCAGACATGCTTTTCTCTCTCACCTAGTTGGTGAAGATAATTCCATAGTAGGTCTAATGATTAAAAATAGAGGGGGCTAATAAGGGTCTGTAAGATACTGACTATGTGCCAAATACTGTGCTAGATTAATCTAGAGAAAGTTCCAACTTTTCAAATGAGGGTTCCAGCTCAGAAGTTTAAATTCTGAGGCCATTTGGATATCGAAGTGGTCTTCTAGAGGAAGCACCTCTACTCAAAGATCATTGGCCTAGTCTTGCCATTATATAAAACTTTCTGTTGACAGAATACTGGGAAGTGATAGGGAGATGTGGTTATTAGAGAGTAGTAAACATTTTAATTATTTAACAGGAGAGATTATGTCTAAGGTATCTAATTTTGGGGTCCCACTCTATGTCCAAACTGCTGGTTAGTTTATACAATAAAGTCTACTACTTTTCTGGGTGGATGTAAAGAATCTCAAGACTAACACTAGTAACGATACACAATGTTGATTTCAAGCCCTTTATGCATGCTAAATTCTTGCAGTAACTTTTGGAAGTGGTCCTATTAGTATGTCCATTGTATCAATAAGGTAACCAAGGAGCAGAGAATTTGAGTAACTTGTCCAGCTACACAGCCAAGTGGTGGCAGTGAGCGGATTTGAGCCCAAGCAGATAGATTTCTAAGAGTTATTTTGCATGGTTGTGTGTACCAATCTTGCAGATTTCTAAGACCTTAATGGCTACATTGTAAGGCTGTGTGTGAATGTTATGTAGATTCAATCTTGAAAGAAAGCTGTTCTAATTATGTGTAACAGACACCTTTAACATTCAGTTTATCCGAAGCATTTAAGAATAAACAGTGGGGTTTGGAAACTGGGGGATGTGGTATGCAAATTGCAGAACAGGTGAGTGAAGATTGGGGTAGAGCTTGTACTTCAGTGTCAAGCGATGGGCTAGCATCTAGGCGGGGTGGCCTGATGGGAGTGGAGTAAAGAGGCTGACACTGGACTGAGCTGAATGGAGGATGCTGTGAGTTCCAAGGGCCACAGGTGGGTGGGCTCCAGGGGACACAAGAAAGTTGAAACTGGGGAAAAGAAAATGGTAAGAAGGGTTGGTAATGAGAAATTGATTTCTGGGAGTGAGGGAGTTGATGCTCAGAAAAGAGACTTAATTACAATGTTTATATGTGAGACAACAGTAAATGGTTGTGAGATACCTGTGTGTCTACCTATCTCTTTAAAGAAGTTGATTAGACTTGCAAATAGTGCTTTTATATACTTTGTTGAAAATTGTACTATGATAATATGCTGGTTCATTCATGAAAAAGTGAAATTTGCAAGACCCATTCATGCTGTTTACCTTACTCACAGACATGAAAATTTTTTTTCCTGAGATGTAGCCTTCACTGCTTAAGCGTTTTGAAACTGTAACCTCATTTCCTTCTAAATTGGAAGCATTCATGTCTTCTCTGTGATCATTGCTGTGTTTGTATGTGGAATAAGGGCAGAAAACGAGGAAAAACCTCAACACTTTGAATAAATATGCACTTAACCTGTCTGGCACAAAAGTAGCCTATAGTGCAGAGGACTGCACGTAGCTCATTTCTTAATGGGTCTTGTTTGTCTCTGATGGAGCGGTGTTTGCTTCTGAGAGCACGCGTGCCTCTGTGTGTCTCAGTGTGTGTGCTTGTTCAGCTTTTGCATTCAGCCTGCGTCACTCCTATGGTAATCAGTATTTCTCAGTGACCTCCGTAGGTGAGGAGGGTTTCTTTGATAGTTAAAGACCCACTCTTCCCAGACATTAAATGTGCAGAATGCCTCGAGGGCTCTGAGCGCTGCACTAGCATGCGAGTCTCATCCCCAAAGTAGCCACAGCGCCTGCATTCCCACAACAGCAGCAGCCCTGAGCAGATGCTTTCAGTGTGCTTATCTGGCTGTGCTTTTCACTTTGGGACAAAGTTCTGTAATCACATCTCATGGATTTATTTTCTCCTCACTGTAAAGCCTGGATTGTGAAGATCTCATCATGCTATAAAAGGAAGCATGAGCCAAGTTCTGGGGGCTGCTAAGGATTTCTTTGCCTTCCCCCTTCCCCTTTCTGGAGATGTAGATGAGAAAAAGGCTTTGCCTTTAGAGAAATTTTACTGCTCTGGCCAATAATGTGTAGCATTATTAAATTTAATGGCAGACCTGGAAGTGTATAAAAACTTAAGTCCAGAAAAAGGTAAGACTCATACTACTAATTTTAAGGTAAGTGTAATAGTTGTAGAAGAAGATGATAAGCATTTTTTAAAATTTTATGTTTAGTTAAGATTTATTTGAATTCTTGACGATGTATTTGAGTTATATTTCAATATGGAATAAAAAGGTGATACAAATATTTTGATTAGGTAAAGTGGGTTTTCCTTGTAAATGTATATTATAATGGTAGACTTTGCATGCTGACAAATTGAAAGTACATGATTATCATAAAGTGGTCAGTGAGAAAATAATTTATATTCTTAGGTGATTAGTGAGGAACACAGACATGCTTAGAAATGTCATTTGTCTGACACTTTGAAAGACTGGGTTTTAATTTAAACATTGTCAAGTCTTATTCACCTTGAATGATGATGAATAGTTATATTTTGACTTTCTGCAGTAATCTAGAGAGAATGATTCCTGATTTGTATCAATTAGAGATAGTCACAGGTAGTGCAAATAATTGGCTTTATAAAATGGAATGGCATAAGTATTCAGCACAGATAAAATGGAGGCAGAATCTATGTATCCTGTTCTCAGAGCCTATCTGTTGGTTCCAGGAGTATGAGGGGGCATCCTTAAGTACAAGTTAAGAGATCAGAAATTTAAAATATATGGAGATTGTTCTTGCATTATAAGAAATGTTCCTGCCTGGTCAGACAGAATAAATAACATGTCAAGAAATGTCTTCTAAACTTATCCTTAAGCTGAAATTCGTCTGTCATTCCAGGTTATCCTTGTGCATCGACTCAAATGTAACTTTATCACATCAGTGTTTGATCTGAGACCCTGACTGGAGATTGTTGCTAGTTTATGGTATCAACTTCAGTGTGCCATGCTCACAGTGTCAGCCGTGATGTTTGCTTTTTATTCAGAAATACAGATTGTACTGTGGTTGAGATTTCCTGAGTATACCTGGATTTTCCAAGTCTGGGAAGGAAGTTTTATACAAAAATAGGATAAGATTTAGTGTACTCCCTATGCAGTCTGTCAGAGGGATTCTTGTTTCAAATTTGTCTTTTAGTGTATTTAGGCACTGTTTTGTTTACAGCATGTAGGACTAAATTGAATTGTATAACTTGCTGTCAGGATTGTCTTCATACATCATGGAAGTAATGATGAAAGTGACTTGTATTACTTTCATCACCTAAAAGATGGTCTTTAAGATTAAAGTTAAAATAAAGCTCCGATTCTTAAATATTATGGGAATTGCAATTAATTTTTCTAGTCATAGAGTTGACTCACATAAGTGTCTTGTTTGAAGTAGATGTTTTCACACACAGCTGGTTTTACTAGAGATTTTTAAATTGAGGATATAGTTCATATTTTACTTGAAAGAGTTATTGAATCTACTTTAATAATTTATTTTGCTGAATGAAAAATTTTCTTTACTGACTGTCCATCTTAGTTTTAAAATTATCTCAGTTGCAGCAAGACCACTTTTTGAGAGATAGTTCTGAATTTCATATCAGTTTTAGGAGGAACATATTAAATTATGTGGAGTGTGTAAAATTAATAGATTCTAAATTTTCATGAAGTCTGAGTTGCATTATTAAATAGTAGCATTAGTGGAAGTAGTTTCAAGTGATAGGATTACGAAGTTGAGAAATGTTCGTTCAGAGGCAGGAACACCAGAGAAAAGACATTTGAGTTTTGGTGGCAAAACCTTACTCTCAAAACTCTGTTAAATGTGAAACATATATTTGATCCTACATTTTATATCTCTGTATCTCTCTCTCTCTATATATATATCTAGGAAATTATTGTTGCAGTTATTATTTGCCTCCAAATTCAGTGTACATACTAAATCTCTTGAGTTAGGACTGGAGAATTGTCTCAGTAACTCAACACTGACAGAAGGTAAGAACTTGAATTGTAACATAAAATCAGAAAACAAAGCTAGCTTGAGGCATCTAAGGCACATGTTTTTATAACCTTTTTATGTCTATGAATTTCAACTTCCCTTTTAGTAAAAAAAATACTACTCCTTTGCTTACCTCGGGGTTGTGAAAAGAGTTACTGGTATAATGTTTCTGAAAGCATTTGGAAGATGAAAAAGGAAAAGGACTATAGAAATGTAAGATGATGTAGACCAAGAAATAAGGATAAGGTACATTTCACCTATTTTAATGGAAAAGAAGTTGTATTGTTCTAGGGTGCCAAGTAAAAGCACTTTGACCTAGCTCTTTGGTACCATCTGCTACTAATTTTCCCCATGGCTTACATGCCAGCAGTGTGCACACTGTGTATGTATGCCTTATGGAAGGGCAGATGTCATTGTGGGAGTGCTCTAGATTTCTAGAGCAGGGAGAAGCCATAGCAATCTCATTCTTTTGTAAGGAGAGAAAAAATAGGCACAGGGATGCTGCATGGTTTTCTTGAAGTCATGGGGCAGATCTGTATCCAGAATCAAGCCTTCCATTTCCTAGATCATGAGGGCTGAACAGACCTTCTTCAGTTGTCTTAATTTTTGCTTTGAGGAGATGTAAAATATTTGGTACTTGTGACTTCATTTACGTTGTGTCATTTAAATTCTTTATACAAAGCTGCTTTTTAGGGAGGGATAATTGAGCTTTTTGTGGAATTCTTCAATCCAAAAAACTAATTGTTATAGTCAGTAGAGACAGAGAGAAACACAGATATAGTGAGTGCTTTATAAGGAGCTAGTTAGGAATATAAAGATGAATACAGGTATTTACCTCTCAGTAACTCCTAGTCTGGTACACAGACATGCTGATATGATTATAATTCTGTAGTTGGAGGGCATCCCAGGGCTCTCTGGAGCAGGGAGTAGTCAGCATAGGATTTCTGGAGATAGCATTTGAACTGATCCTTGAAGGATGAGGAGGATTATACTAGATGGATAAGGAAGGATGAACAAGTAGGTAATGGCCAGGTGTTATAAAAAACCTGGTACTCAAAAGTTAAGGGATTTGGACATTATTGAAAAAGACAACAGAGGGTTTTTAGTTGGAGAGAGGTTAATCAGATTCTAGTTTTAGAAACATCTCTCTGGCAGCAGTTTAGAGACTGATGGTGGGAAGGGTGGGGCTGGAATAAGGGAGACAGAAAGCAACTGCAGTAGTAAGAAAATGATAATCTCAGTTGGAGTTTATTAGCTACATGATCTCTCACGAGGAAACACTGGTTTTGAAGTCCACATTGGTATCCTTTGCCCCTGATCCATCTACCTTAGAATTCGTACTGCTTCTTCCTCTGCATGCAATTGTTATCCAGTCACTGCCTTGTATTTGGGATAAATTAGCAGTATGAAGGTAATTTCCTGATCAGAAAGTTAACATGCTTGTGACCTTTTGTCCACAAGACAAAATTCTGCTTAATGATGACTATCCCTGTTCTTCATTTCCAATGGGAAAAAAAACAAAAAACCAAAAAAGATTTCCCTTAAAAGCTGAGAGAACACCTCCTCAGAAGGCAGGGTTTAGGTTTGAATGTGGTCATATTGTTTGCAGAAACAGCCCAAATAAAACATTAGGGTAGGGAGGTCAGTGCCATTTCTCATTTAGCTTTGTTAAAGGTGGCTGTTTCTATATTAAATGAAGATGATGATGTCCATAATGTTGTGTGCTTTATTCTGTTCCCCAGATCTATTAGTCTATTTCTGAACTATCTGTGAGGACAAAGTTTTCTTCCATGATCTTAATAAAAAGATCTTTGGCTCATTTCATGTATTTTCTATTCCAGCTGAATTTTACAATTGCTTGTCTAGTTCTAAATATTATCCAGTTGGGATTTATTTGTTGAAATCACATTGCATTTACAGATTAACTGAGAAGTGCCTACCTATAGACACTAATTGAGTCTTCTCTTTTAGAAGCATTTTTGGGATTCATCAAATTTTAGGTTTTCTCAAATCAATAGAGATTTAGTATTTTCTCCAGGGGGGCTTTTCACATTTTTTTGTTAGGGTTAATTTTATGGTTTTTAGTTGGTATAATGAAAAGAATTTATTGTGTTATATTTTCTTCTTCATCATCATCATCAACAACAAAAAAAAACCAGTTGTGAGTTTTAAACACAATAGTATAGAACTTGTATCAAAAAGTATAGCTGTCCCTCTTAGTCCTCTTTTTCTTAAATAAACTACTTTAAACCTCTACTATCACTTTGGTATGGGTTACTTTTGTACCTCTAAATGATGTACTTATTTTGCTACTTATTGTTTTCACAACTTTTTGAATTACCTGTAGGTTTTCTTCTATGGTAGATGAAGAATTAGCTCACTTATACTGTACCTCTCTCACGTCCCTTTCAGTTACTTTATTGGTTACCTTTGTCACTTTAACATTTCGCTTATACTTTCTTGGCCACTGGTGATTAAACTCAGGCCCTTGAGTATCTAAGCACCCCCTCTGCCACTGAGCTGCAACCCCAGCTGCCTCCCTCATGCGTTGTTTCACGCTCTGCCAACTAGAACACTCCCCCTAATGACCACAATACTCCTTTTACTATTCTTTAAAAAAATCTCTACTAACATTTCATTATATTTCCCCATTCTTTTTCTCTACTCATAATTACTCCTGCTATGTTTTGATCTTAGATTGATTTAAAAAGCCTAATATCAAGAGACAAAATTTACATTACTATGACTACATACATTTGCATTACTAAGATTATATAAATGCTCACCAGAGCAAATTAACTAAGTTACTTTAATTAAGGCTACTGTCTCAGAGGATATTATCTGAAGAAAAGCACAGAATTCAGGTATTTCTATAGCAAATGTTGGAATCAGTTTCATTAGAAAAAACTGAACACCCAATTTTAATTCTGATCACTAGTGATCTTCGTAAGAAGGCTAGAAGGTGGGTACGGTCGTTATGTCTGTTTTAGAGATGAGGAATCTGAGATGCAGAGGGAGCAAAGAATGTGCTCCAGGTCCTACTATAATTGATGGCTCCAACACTTTAATCCTGTTGGCTGACTTTGGAGCCTGGACTCACAGTGCTGTTACCTCTCTTAGCATTATTAGTGCCTTGGAGGTGGTCAGATACAAAGGCAGGAAACAACTGATTGCCTTTGTGAAAGGTTCTCTAGTATTGCTGTGAAAACATCTCAGTTTAGCTTCTCCTTCCTTCTGCGTATGCCAGTCCTCAACTGACAGGCTGGTCTGGTGTTCCGTTGATAAAGTGTGCCTGCAAATGAGTTCGCTTTGAGTGGGAGGCAGAAAGGCACACTGTGGGGTAGATCACACAGGGTTGAGCAGGGAGGCACTGGGGTAAGAATATGTGGGGCAGTGCCAGATCATGAAGGTTTTTAATATCCCTTGTGGAATTTGGGCTGCCTTTGAGGAATAAGAGGGAGAACATGGTGTGCTTTGGAATAAATAGGTGATACAAAAGCAGGATTTCAGGAAAAACAGTTTATAAGTGCTGAGAAAAGTAGATTCAACAGTCAGAGATAAAGGATCCTGCAATCTACTTGAGAAAATGGTTCAGGCATATCAAGGCCATGAACTCTAGTCATTGAGGTTTTGACAAATGATCCATTACTTCTCTAATTACATGTCAACAAAACAGAAGCTACCATGAGTGAGCTAGAGTTACTTCAGCTGTCTCTTTGAAGAAAAGTAAATGATTGCTTCTATTGATCTGTTTAAAGAATAAGTCATGGTTGTAGATGTGTGTCACATTATGTTTTTGTCTAATTTAGTAACCTGTTGCTTCTTGCTTTTCTTTTTTTTTTTTTTGCAGCACTGGGGATATGAACTCACGACCTTGCGCTTGCTGGGCAGGCGCTTAGACTGCTGAGCTAGATCCCCAGCCCTATTTTTGAGACAAGGTCTCACTATGCTATTCAGGCTGGCCTTAAGCTCACTTTGTAGCCCAGGCTGGTCTTGAACTCACAACGATCCGCCTGTCTCAGCCTCCCGAGTGCTGGGATTAGAGGTGTGAGCCACCACGCCCGGCTGCTTCTTGCTTTTCTTTAAGCACTGTATAGTATCTGTTTTTTCAGGCAGGGTATATGAAGACAAAACTTGAGAGACTATACGTAATAGGTACCTCCCACCCCGACCCTGTCAAAACATAGATATAAAATCAGTAAAGAAAGAAGGGACGGGTAAAAGGCATTTTTAAAGGACAATTTTGCTATTGTTTCTCTTAAAATTTCATTTTGCATGTTTTTGTGTCTAAATTCACCCATCGTCATTTATACTTTCCTTTAATTTGAATGTCCAAATTATACCTGATAACTTTGAAAAACATTCAAGCGTTATTGATTTAAGTTCCAAATGAAATTTGTCTTTGCATCTCTTATTCCTTATTCCTTGGATATAAGTGTAGTTGATATTGTCAATGTGGATTTGTATTCCTCAGGGAGTATGGTAATATGTACATGTGTTCATAAACAAAAGGGAGTCGTGTCAGTAATTTAGGTCTCACATGGGAGTTAAATTTTTGGGTACCAATAAAAAGAATGGAATAACAAATCATGTGGGTCTTGTATCTCCCCACCTTCTGATTTCCACATCAACTAGGATCCCACCTCGGCTTAGTAACTAAATCCCTCTCATATAGTGGACATTCTCCTTAACCTTAAGTGTTGAGGATAATACCTATGATTTTTATATCTTCCTTATTTTTTTGGTTTTTCTTTTTAATTATTCCTATTTACTCATTTCATTTCTCAGGTTCTCATTGATGATTTGAAACAGTAAAACACCCACAAAATCAACTAGAAAGTGAGAGAAAGTAGAAAGTTTTTATGCAGGGCACCATAAATAGGAATACCCAAATGTCAATGAATGCTAAGGAGAGGAATAATGTCTCATTTATCTCTTCAGTTTCAAAATAAGATGAAAATTCGCTTGGCCAGTCCTCTTCTTGTTTGATCATGATAGATACTCGTTCTCCACTTATTTTCTATTTTCACTGCTTATTTACTATTTTTTATCTCAAGACTATGCCTTTCTCTCTCTGAAGAAATGGTGAATAAAAGCCAAATACGCATTAAGTGGAAAAAAAGGAGAATAAAATGAGTGAAGCATAAAGCATCCCACTTCTGCTTGTGCTCACACTTCTCACTTCTTTCCGGGTGGGCATCCACACTTCCATTTGATGTGATCTCTCCTCCACAAAGCCTTCCTGTTTATGGTTTTAGACTTATGTTCCCCAGTTTTGCCACTCCATATTATTTTTTCATAGAAAATAATTAGGCATATGTGGTTTATAAAACTTCATGCAAATCCCTGAAGATAAGAGGTAGTGGTTGGAATGAACTTGGCTCCACCCTGAATTAACCCTTAAGAACCTGGAGCCAGTTGTTTACCCTCTGTGTTGGGTGATGGAATGTTTACAACATGCTTTTAGTGATTTGTTTTTTCCTCTAAGCTCAGAAATATCATTAATTTTGAGCGGGGCATGGTGGCGCACTCCTGTAATCCCAGCACTCGGGAGGCTGAGGCAGGAGGATCGTTGCAAGTTCGAGACCAGCCTGGGCTACAAAGTGAGCCCAAGGCCAGCCTGAACTGCATAGTGAGACCCTGTCTCAGAAAAAAGAAAATCATTAATTTTGTCAAAGAGCACAGAAACATGGATCTGTCAGGCCCAAGTTTATTCTTTAGAATATTTGTTGATGAATTATTAAATTTAATTCTATGAGTTTTATTATATTAAACAATGAGTACATAACGGGAAAACATATAACCAAAATAAAGTATTGAATTTTTAATATCTATTGAGTGTTTATAAAAAAGCATTAAAATTTTCAACATTGACTTTTCATTGGTGTACAGGGTCTAAAAAAGAAAAACACAAATAAATTCTTATATGCACTATAATGAAACTACCAATAGTACTTTGCAGAAAAAATAATTTTTACTTCAATTATCACATCCATCAATTGCACACATGACAGCTGCACATTTCGTACACATGTATTGCTTACACTAATGGCACATGTTTTGGTTTCCTGGCCCTTTTGTAGGAAATAATTGATATCTTAGTGGTCTTGTAGTTTTGTCAGGAGTTTCTTATTATATTATACAGTGTGTAGTTAACAGGAACATAAAATATCAATAAAGTATTAAATTCTTAATGTATGCTGTGCATTTAGAATAGAAATCAACATTTTCACATTAGCTGTTTACTTGCTTACAAACCCTAAAAGATAACATAAAAAATAAAAACCTATATGAAGTCAATGTAAACACAAACAAAAGTCTACCACAGAAATAATCTTTGCTTCAGCTGTCTCACCCAAGGTAGCCTTCACATATGACAACTGCATATTCCATACACAAGTATCGCTCACACTGATAGCTCATAAATTTTGTTTTTCTGTTCTTTCTTGTAGGGTATAGTTGACATCTTTTTTGTTCTTCTGTTGTTGTGGTAGGTCTTTGTGATGCTGCACCTGCCTGACACCTGTCAGCTCACCAGTCTGCTCCACAATTTTTTGCATAGTTCCCTGAGCAGAACATTTTGTTTTTCTTCTACTATAAATGACCTTTTAGGAGTTCCAGTCCCAATCTTCGTAAGAAACTTCTCCATGGTATTTTACACTTGTTATTTTTTTTGTAAACTGTTAAACTATTTATGCCACATATGTTTAGGATCAAGTAAAACACAACCATTGGCCAATGCTTTGTGTTTCAGGTAGCATTATAGTTGCTGTACAACTCATCAACAACATCTACTTCACCTTTGGTTTTGTTGTAGAAAGTTTCTATCTCAGGGTTCCATTTTATCAAAGTTTCCCTATTAATATTTCCCATCATGATGCAACGTTGACATCAGCAGTATTGGTTTGTATTTCTTTGCCATATAAGAGGCCAACGTTTTATCTTTCTGAAATCCAAAGATTGTACTATCAATTCTGTGTTTTGAAATTTCGACATTTTATTTGGAATTTCTGCTTTGTTCTTGTGTACAGTTCCTGTGCTGGTCAATTTGTGCTCTATTAGCAAATGTAACATAATTTGGAAATTGGTAAGCCAATTATCGAACATCAAATTCTGATTAGTTTAGGAGAGGGAGCAACAAGTCTGTTCACAACAGCATTTGGTTTTTTACTATATGAAGAAGGACCTGGTAGCCACGTTCCAGGATAAATGCCTAAATTGAAAGCATAATAAGTCTTGGTGTCTACAAGGGCACAATATTTTATGCCATGTTTTGACCCATCACTTTTCCATAAGCCTTTTACATTCCTGCAATTACCATGAGAAATTCCTGCTAAGTACAGCAGACCTATGAATGCTTTCAGTTCAACTATCATAATAAATACAGTTTTGAACATGGCTATTGCTGCACACAGAATGTTTTATTTGCATTTCAGCCTTTGTGTATTTCACAGTATCTTGTAGCATTTCATCACAATTTCCAACATTGAGTGGTAGTGCTGGCATTCTGTCCAATATATTTCAACCCTGCCAAGACTCTCACTATATTTTTGGATCTAGTTCTAACAATGGATCATTCCACTTGGTTGTGTGGCCATTTTGCAACATTTTGACTAATCAAATATGTACTTGTATTGCTGTTTTGTTCATCATCAGAATCAAGGAGGTCTGTATTCCCTGTGTCTGTATCAGTTGATTCTTTCTCCATTTCATTGTCACAGGAACTTTGGCTCACATGGCTAACATCAAAGTCATCTTCATCATCATACAACCACATCACTCTTTTGTTATGGAAGTATGCATTTTATCAAAATGGATCATCTTCATCATCCATGCATGAGTAATCTGATGATTCACTTTTGACCTTCTCCAAAACTTGCCAATCTGGTCTTTCATGTGCCATTGTACTGAATTAGGCTACTTCTACCAGAAAAATGAAAAGAAAACTTTTTTTCTTTTTAACAAATCCTGAAGTAGTGTGGGTGTATTTGACCCTCTGTGATGCTCTGGTAAACATATATCAAATCCATTACATGGAGCATTATGTTGGTGAAAATACTGGTTTGACACTTTTGCACATGTGCACACACCTTGCCCTTCATCATACCAAGTGGGAAAACACATACATTGCTTCCTATATCCCTCAGGGAAAGGTACTGAGATGCACAGCTGGCTACTGTTATGCTAAAGTAAAAATTTACAGTAGAATCGTAAGGGATGGAACCACTGAACCCAGTGTTATGTTCTGAAAAACAAAACAAATATTGATCAGGCTGGCAGAAACCCTGAGGTTCACAGAGAATGGCAATCTGTTCAAAGTTCTGAGATTGATTGTTGCTATAGGTAGTGGGAGCAGGTATCTCTGATATTCCCTTTGTATTTGTGATGTGGTGTGATTATTATGTGAAGGCAGTTTTGATCACTGTATTTAATAAGATTGGTGGTGAAATGGGCATATGATGAAGTTTATTGATAGGATGGAAAAATGGCCCCTCTTAAGAATGGGTTGAGATTTAGGAGCTGGACATATCACTTCTTAGTTGAACCAACTAGTTTTTAAATTTGTGGTTTCTGGCTATCAGTTTTTGTCTTCTATTTTTTTTTAAAAAAATCTTTCCACCTGATGAATGTGTTTCTTCATGCCATTGTTTTATTGTGCTACTTCTTTTACCATTACTTGTTTATTCTTGACTTTTCTGATACTATTTTAAATGTACATCCCTTCTACAATTTAATTCTCATTTTCTTCCCCATTCTCACATGAACCTGTTTTCTTTTTCACCTTATTATTTGTTTGTATCCCTAAGTGATACAAGAGGGCCACTGGGGAAGGGAGAGCACCAGAAGAACCTCCAGGATTTTGCCAGTGCTTTGGTAAGTAGGGAGAATACAAAATTTGGAATAAAATAACAGCAAAAAAATGGACAGAAGTTCTAATAGCAGTTTAGCTTTCAACCGATCAGTTGTCAAATTCTCTGACACATGTTTATTTTAAAAATATGAATTTTTGTAGGTTTTTTTTTTTTTCAGACAGGGTCTTGCTTTTGTAGGTTGGCCTTGAACTCCCTATGTAGCCCAGGCTGGCTTGGAACTTGTGGCAATCCTCCTACCTCAGCCTCATGAGTGCTGGGATTATAGGTGTGCACCACGATGCCTGGTTTGGATTTTGTAGTTGAGTGTGATGGAGCATGCTTATAATCCCTGCACTCAAGAGGCTGAGGCAGGAGTCCCATAAATTTGAGAGTAGTCAGCAAGACCATGCTGTACCTCCTGCTTCCCCAAAAAAAGAGGGTGAAAAAGTTTTTTGAAGAGAGTTGTGAGGATGGGATCAGGTGATGTTTGCAGCATGTTCTGCCAGTGCTGGGTACATAGGCCTTCAGTAAATGTTATGTGTTTCCCCAAATAGCAATAGCCTGCTCATTTTAGCACCTATCTTCTAAATGCTGTATTCATCTTTTATCTGTCTCAATTAATTTTTCTTTTCTCTCAGGTTTGACAGCCTGCATGAATTTTCTACTTGTAGTTTTCCTCTAATCTTCTTTGTATATTTATCCCCTTACCTCACTACTATGTAGCCAAAACCAAAAATAAGCAAATGACAAAGGTGTGGAAAAAAATCCAAGGAAACAGGAAGTTAAATCCTTAGCTGAATTTAATTAACACACAAAGAATATATAAATGCAGAAACAGATTATCCATTTAATTCTGATAATCCCAGATTCCTCATTGCTTCTTGAGAATTACTATGTAATCATCTGTGCTGATTTCATGCTAAATTATTCAAACCCACAGGTTACTCTGCTGTTAGTCAGTAGCCCTATTATATAAAATAAGCATCCAGTAAGCTAACGAAAGATAATTATCCTTAGACTCTTCCATAGACAGAATGATTTTGAAAAATACAATGGAAAAGGACTAAAAAATTTATTTAACTGTGTATTATTTAGTTGTTTTTTTATTTTATTTTAAAAAGTGTAAAACCAAACAAAATAAAACAAAATTACGTCAATCAAAACAACAATGAAAGTGATACAGGACTTCAAAACAAGATAATAGGAAATCAACAATGGCTGCCATAATATATCTTGTTATTTTAAAAATAGCTGCCCATACATCATACATAATAGAATCAAACAAAATGAAACAGAATAAAGTCAATCAAAACAAAACAGTGAAAGTGATACAGGACTTCAAAACAAGATAATAGGAAATTAACAATGGCTACTATAATGCCTGTTGTTATCTTCAAAATAGCTGCCCAGGCCATCAAACATAGGCATGTAAAATAAACCAAACAGTGCAAGAACTAAGTTGCTTCTTTATTTCAGTTGTTATCTTTTCAGGACTTTCAAGTGTGTGATCTCTAATTTCTAGTATGTCTGTGTTTTCTGAACTTGTTCTGTGTGGGCTGGAGGTCTGAGATTCTATTTTGCTCTTTTGTCTTGGCATTTTTCTGTGTTCCTCTGAATCAGCCCCTTACTGCATCCCGGGTGCTTCCTGCATTGGTGCCCATCCCTTGGTGTAGTAGATTGGACTTGGCACCTGGGTTCCTCCAATCTTGGGTTCCTAGAGTGGGGGAAAGGCATGGGGCAGTGGTTTACCCTGGGTGGTGGTGGGCCTTGGGGGCGTGGCTTCTTCTCCCAGCCAGCACTGAGCTCCCTATTTAATTGTTTAACGGACTATAATTTTACCATACCCAGTTGGTAAAGGCTTAAAAAAATGACAGTATTAGCAAAGGTATGTGAAACTGAGCAATTTTATACATTTTTAGTGAGGGTCTGAATTTGCTGTTCCTTCTACTGCCTTGCTAGTTTACTATCTGTTAGGAATAATTTTTTTTGGAGGTACTTCTTGCTTTTCGTGATGTATTCTGTTGCTGGAATATGATCTTTTCTGCCTTGTCCATCTGGTAAACTCATCCGTGACATCATTGCTATAGCTAAATTCATGCAGTACTAACTAAGGAGATGCTGACGACTGTAACAGACTAAACTCTATCTCAGTGGCTTGATACAGGATTCCTACTGCCTTTGCAGTCTGACTGGGGGCTGTCTTCCAAATGGTGAGCCAGGGGACCAGGCTTCTTCCATCTTGTGGCTCTGGTGTTGTCAACTTGTGACTTACTAGGAGACAGTATCTTCTTTCCAGCCAACTGGAATGCAAAGAGAAAATAGAG
>RJWT010022239.1:0-17270 GCA_004365215.1 Cuniculus paca
TCGGTTGTTTAAAGATAAGCTCAAGATGCATTTCATTTGCAAACTGAAAGAGAATGGCAAGCCACCTGTGACCTAGCAAGCAGAAGAGCTCATGCAGTTTGCATCAGCAAAGACCCTTCTTGTTAAGCCAGGGAAGATTCTTGTGGGTGAACTTTTCCCTGAGTAATGAAGCCTAACAAAGGACAAGCTGTATTATTTCAGCCTAAAATTATCTGCTTAAAAAGATCAAAATAGCTTGAGTCCTTCGCTCTTCACAAATATAAAATCATTAATTATCACATTTCGGTGAGCCAACATCATTGTCAATAAGCACATAGAAGACTAAATTCGCTAAACAGAGGAGAGAACCCAGGTCTTCAGAATTACAGCCTAGTCCTTTTTTGTATCACTGAAACCTATCTTTTTTTTTTTCCCCCTGAAAGTTTCCTGCGAATAATTGAAGTCATGGAATTGGATGAAATCTATGAGTCACGGAT
The DNA here is from genome assembly GCA_004365215.1 of Cuniculus paca. Lineage (NCBI taxonomy): Eukaryota > Metazoa > Chordata > Mammalia > Rodentia > Cuniculidae > Cuniculus > Cuniculus paca. The sequence goes on from RJWT010022239.1 coordinate 477, forward strand.
TAACTTGATAAATATTTTAGAATAGACTAATGTATACATTAAGTGATGGTTCTAATCCTCTTCCTAATATGGAACCTGGTAAGGCTGAATCATTATACTGTGAAATACATAAAATAGAGCGAGTCAACATGATTTTTTTCCATTATGAGTTTCTCCTTTGGAAATTATATTAGCAACCTATTCCCAGATAAAATTCTGAAATTTTAGGCTTAGTTCACCCCCCAATTATGAATGATTCATACATAGTCATTAAGCTGTAGAGATAGAGTGCTGCCCTGTGTTGCTACCTATACTCACAGGCAGGTCCAGCAAAATTAGAAGTTTTCAAGTGCCTAATGATAAGCTACCATTGGGTCAGATGAGTAGCTTTCAAGATTGTTCAACTATGTGAGAATTGAGAAAGCATAATATTCAAATCTATGTACATTAATTTATTTACTGGCTAAGCAATGTGTTTATTTTCTAAAGAAAAAAAAATCTGCCTGGTAGATTTATAAGCACATTTGTTTCACCTGACTGACTGAGACACCATATGTTTTGTTCTGATTGTATATTATGTCATCCAGTGGGCTTTTCATCTGAGAATGTTTAATTTTCACCTTATTCTTAGAGCACTAGGTCTAAATATTTCCTGAATGAGTTGTCAGGGAATCATTATTCTGTGGTAAAATGCTACAGAGAACATCGTGTAGAGGAGTGGGAACTGTGCTCATTTTATGAAGTGGTGGATAACAATGAAATCTATTTTAAAACTACTGTGCTGCATTTCATTATCTTCCATTTTTACTTTAAGAAATTCAATAGTGATGTCACTTCCATTGGCTTCCAGAGGAAGTCAATAATATTTATCCTTTTGAAGGTCAGCCAGATTTTTTTCATGGAAAGCAGATTGACAAGGACAAAAGATAAAAACATCTGCCCAAATAAAAGCCATTGAGCAAAATTGTGTTAATACTCCAGAGACTCGTCATGCAGACAGAGATGTCTGCTGTACATCAAAGTCAGCAAAGCTGAGTGAGCTGGGTATTATACTAACCATAAAGTCATTACTGTGTGTCACAAGCATGTGCACGATTCATTGCCATAAGAATCATTTAGAAAAAGAGCTTTGAGTTCTAAGAAGAGAGATATCAGGGACAGCTTCAGGGAAGAAAAGAACCTGAATGGGGGCCTCAGGTGACTGGTAAGACCATTTAGGGAGGGGGGCATTCTGGAGAAGATTGTGAGAAAAAAGACAGACTCCTATGCTAGTAGGGTTTCTACTCAAAACAGCCAGCCAGCCTAGAAACAAGGATTGGAGTAAAAATGCTCACATCTAAGCCTGAAAGATTGTATTCTCTCTTGAAAATCTTTAGTGGAAGAAGACCTGAAATCTGACTGCTGAACAGCTGGTTCCCAGAGTTAAATGTTGATATAAAACTAGACACCCTATCTTAGGAAAGTTCACACCCAGTCCTGAGTGCCTGTTCTGTCACCTTAAGGCCATAATAGGGCCACTTGTGAAGTGGCCATGAAGTGTTCAGGGAAAATAACATACAGTTTGTTTTGTTTTGTTCTAGTTTATTGGTACATAATGTTTGCATTCCTTGGTGGAGTTGGTCCATGTACAGAACACATCTTAATTCCTTTTTCCATCCCCTTTCCCTTCCCTCTCTCCCCTTTCACCCATCTCTTCATCCCCTTCTTTTTTTTTTTTTGTACATGATTGTATTACATGATTCTTACATTCCTTGTGTGAAATTGGGACATACAGTAAATTTAAATGCCATCGAGCACTACTCTGCTATTAAACAAAAAAAAGATAAATGAGTCATATGTAAGAAAATGAATGCACCTTGAGACCATAATGTTAAATGAAAGAAATCAGACATAAACTTAAGTATCACATTGTTTCTCTTATATGAGAAATCCACAGTAAAAAAATAAAGAGCAAAATAAAAGATAACAGGAAGTATAGACCTTTTTTCAAAGGGAAAGAGGATAAACGGAGGGAGGGAAGAGATAAGGGATGAAAAGAAACCTGGTTGTATGCTGTATGAGGAAATCACTTATGAAGAGAGCAGTGGGAGGTGCCAAGTTCCTCGATTATTACTGGGCCTGGATTTGAACACAGTTGGTCAGCTGTCCCACCAACAGTTGCCTCCAGGAGCTTCAATCCATCTTCTCTGGGGCTACCTTATAAGAGAGTCAGGGGTTCTAGCTTAGAGAACAGGAAAACCAACTCAATGGAGTAGAGGCTAGTAGCTCCTGAAGGTCTCTCAGACTCCTTGAAGTTCAGTCACCAAACAGCCTCAGAGACTTCTGAGGACCTTTGCCTTCCCAGCAGTGATTCCTGCAGTCTCCACTCCCAGGGAGGATTCTGCTTACACCTGTGAGCCCCTATCCTATGGGGCAGAGCAGAAAAATGATCATCTCATCATAGCACAGGACAGCAACACACTACAAACACTCCCATAAGGTAATGAAAAGATCCTTCCATTACACTTGAGTCTTAATCCCAACAAAGAATCCTTCTGAGGTATTGTTTCCAAGGAAACTTTCATCTTTAATACAAGTCACAACAATTGTGCATTAAAACTCCGAAGCGTGCTGCCTTTGTACCCATGGCTCAGCCTAGTAAGGGAACTAGGTAAACCCTAAGTGACCCTGGAATGACCATCCTGCTCCTCCACACAACTTCTCTCCACAGCTGCCCTACAGCTAAAAAGTCCACCATTGGAGTTCCCTTGGGTGAGCCATGAAGTTCCCTCAGAATAATTCCAGGAATGACAGCATTTGCGAAATATAGTACCCTAGATGTTTGCTTATCAGATGCATACTGCAGGAGCAAGATTCTTGTCTCCAGCAACTAGCCTGGGGCAAAGGAGAAAGAGAAACCCAGAAAAGCATAAAGAGTGAGCTCAGTAAATACATAATTTTACTTAGGACCGAAAAGGAGAGCAAGAGTGAGGAGAGGCTTTTCTAAGAGTCGTTCGTCATTGAATGTGGCCCTCGCCAGAGGAGAAAATAAAGATGATTGTTTGCTGGTCTCCCTGATGCTGAAAGAGCACATGTAACCAATGCAATTAAATCTAATTTCGAGTCAACTAAATTAGATAGTAGGGAAGATTAATATAAAGCTCGCAGTGACTGACATGCTTCCATTCACCTTTCAGGCCACAAAGCTTGAAGGCATTATGTCTTTGACGCCAGATGTCGGCATTTCTAAATCACTGTCTGGTCTTTCTTCCACCTTTAACTCCCTCTTAACAACAACATCTTACTGACATAATTTCTTCAAGAGATTATGATTTCATGCTGGCCTTTTTTTATAATACTTTTTTCTGTATTCTAAAGTAAAGTATTAGCAGTTTTCCAGAGACAAATGAAACCTGGTCTCTGGAAAAGTCCAAAAGGACAGTAAAAATCACATATTAGATTTTTCAGCATCAGCAGTAATATTCAGGCATACCTTTGTACAGAAAGCAGAATTGTTATAAGTGGGAATAGAAAATTGATAATTATCTTTTAACCTTTAGACCCACTGCATGAAAATTAAATTTAGATGGGACAACAAACAAGGGAAACATTTATAGTGCTCTGGCAGCAGATTTTTTTACCATAAATGGCAAGAAGGAAGAGCAAATGAACCCAATTTTAGATATTAGATTAGCATCCCATAAAGCTCTCCCATCACAGTATCAGACAAAGGTTCCTATGACCAAATAAAGCACTGTTTGTGAAGCTTCGCTCTGCATAGCCCCTCTTTGATTTTAAAAAGCAAAGTGCTGGGTTCAATGTTGATTAAAATCATTCATTTTCAACATTGCTGGATCCTAGACTTAATAAAGCCATTGAATATTCATTCGCTACCTTAGATATTGAAAGGAAAAATGGTAAGTGTTACGACAGCAGGGCAGAAAAAAGGGAGCTCCAACCATTAAAAAACGGGAGAAATAGGATCTTCCACCAGAGCCCACATTTCTGGAGTCTGTTACAAGCAAGAATAAAAAAAAAAAAAAGTGTTGAAAGTGAAATGGCTTCCAGGAGGAGCATACCCACCCTCCTAACTAGCCACAAAGCAGGAATACACAGGACAAATCTCCATTTTTTTTTTCTAACTCTATCTACCAGAAGCTTCACCTTCCCAGGGAGAATCCTCAGCTCCCTAGTCCCTCCTTGTGAACCCTAGGTGATGGCAGCACCAGGAGTCTGGAGTTTGACTTGGTGGGTGTGATCCTACCTGGACACACCCAGGAAAGGCATCTTGGAGGCTGCTCCTCACCCTAACAAGTTCTATCCTTGTAGACCGACTCTTACTATTGAAACACCAGATGGTAGTATATGAATAATATAACAGCAATAGACTGAATAAATGGCTTCCAAAGAAAGCAGGTCCTCATTCATAGTATCCGTATTACTTTATTTGGATAAAGGAACTTTATAGACATGAGTAAGTTAGGTATCTCGAGATGGGGAGTTATCCTGGATAATCTGGATGGATCCTAAATTTGATCACAATATTCTATGTGAGAAAGGCAAGGGAAATTTAATCCACAGAAGAGGGGACAGTGTGACCACAGGGCAGAGAATCCACAAGTCAAGGAATGTCAACGACCACCAGAGCCTCCAGAAAGAGGGCTGCCTTGCTGACAGCTTGATTTCAGCCCAGTTGATTGCTGACTGTTGGACTCTAAAACTGTGAAAGAACAAACTTCTACTGTTCTTAGCCACCATGCTTGTAATTTATTAAAGGAGCCATTGGAAACTAAGCAATACCCAGGCACTAGAGAGAATACAGAAAACAAAATGGAGGATAGAGATTATTGTGGATGGAATCGTGTTCCCCTAAAATCTATATGTTGAATCACCAAACCCAAAGTTGGGTAGTTTGGAGCTAGATCCTTGAAAGAGGTAATTAAGGTTAAATGAGCTCTTAAGGGTGGGGTCCTAATTGATAAGAAACATATCATTAGAACAGGAAGAGACACCGCTGGGGTATGTACACACAGAGGAAAGGCAAGGATACAGCAAAAAGGGGACCATTTGTAAGCCAAAGAGAGAGACCTTAGGAGAAACCAACCCTGCTGCACCTTGGTTTGAACTTCTAGCCTCCAGAACTGTGCAAAAATAAATTTCTGACATTGAGCCACTCAGTTTTTTTTATTGCATTTTGTTATGGCAGTCCTAGTCAATTAGTAGGGCAGAATAACAAAGAAGATCCCCCTGAAAGTTTAGGTTCCTTAGAAAGACAAGGCCAGGAGGACTGTGCCTTTCTGGACCTCAATGTCCACTGAAAGAAGAGTTCACACTGATTTCAAGGTCCTGTGGCTGGTGGCAAAGAAGGAGCAAACATTCCAGGAGGGAGACTGGCAGGAGCAAAGTCCACCTTTCACTAACATTTCCAGAAAGCATCTCCTGCTACTAGTATTAAGGGGAAAACTGCATTTATGCACCACATGTTCAGACAGATAACACAGTATCTAAGCAGACACAGCCATCATGCCTGAGCCCGTGGGTCAGAGGGTCACTGTCACAATTGATGCTACTGCAGTAAGTATTGCACCGTGGGCAGATCTGAGGGAGATAGAGGGAGGGAAATAAAAGACAAAAATGTATTTTGAAGCTTTTTACAGCCTCAGACAGCATTCAATGTGGCCAGAAGATAGATTCCATCCCTGCCATACAGATAATGATAAATGGGAAGCAGAAAGCTTGAGGAGGGGGCACACTTGGTTGCTTCCACGAAGATAGTCTTCCGGTAGCTCTTTGTCCAAGAAGTGTTCTTTTCCCACAATGGTGCCAGACAAATATAAACAGGCCTTGCCCAGATGCAGAGGACAAATCAAAGAAGAGACAAAAAGGTTCACTGAGACCTAAAAGTGATGTGAGCCTATTGTATACCAAATATTGTGTATTGTAATCCAAATATTGTAATCCCTTTTCTCATCCTCCTCATGGCTTGAGAAATTTTATATTTGTAATCCCATTGAAACATTATTCAGCAAGTTAATTCCAATCTACCACTTCCAGTGCAACCCATGATGAGAACAAAGACACTAAGACATATCAAAGTTATGGGCAGCCAAGGGGTCCTGAGTTGGGTCCAGGTGAGGATACACGGATTGAGGCCCTGATCCAAGGCCTCACTCAGAATTTATTATCTCATGGAGAAGGGAGTGACTCAAGGATAAGTGATGGTGATATTGGCAAGAATTACATAAGCAATGTGAGCTGAGCTGGCCAGGTGGAGAGCAAGTACCTCTGCAATAAGCAGGGAGAAGGGTATGCAGAAAAACCAATCTGCATAACTCAGTTGAGGTAGCATTTGACTGATTTAGGAGACTGTGGCTTCAGTTTCTGATGTGTAAACATTTGTGCCCTGGGAAGTCATAGCCTCTTGTCTTGTGGCTCAAACCCAGTGGACACTCCTGGAGCTATGTGGCTCTGTCATTCCACTGTGCTCAACCATTTATAGAGAACATGGTGTGAGGAAACAGGAGGCTGTCAACTGGCCTCAAGGATTACACATTAGTACCTTAGATAGCCTTATTTGCATTGCTTAGAGCCAATTGAAGAGAGAAGGAAATAGCATAACCAGATCTGCATATATCAGTACATGGACACAGGGTTCAGTTTAACTAAAGCTGAAGCAACTGTTTTGCATTCAGGGGGAGCCACCCAGGTCGTCTTCTACATGAGCCGTGTTTAAATACCATTCAGGAAGTAGGCTGACAAAGAGGCAGCCAGTGTGCTAAAACATGGCCCCACATCAGGCACAATAGAGTATATGAAGACATTGGAGCTGCCTGATGGGGACCTGCCTACGGTTGACCCAGGCCCACATACCTGTAGCAAGTGCTGAGATCCCAATGCCTCTGCAACCTTGTAATACATTTGACACCCAACATTTGCACCCTTGAATGCCTCATCTCACCAGCTCCTGGCTATTTTGGGGACAAGCATGTACCTCCTTGGAGGACTCAGAGTCCTAGAAGCCATGGAAGGCACACACAGGTGAAGGAGAATGTGATGCTGAATCTCACACCAGGTAGGTGTGCCTACCCTAGTGGCAGCAGTAGAGGCACATGAAATCCTTTACCTGTGCCAAGTGTGCATGCCTATAATCCCAGCACTTGGAAGGTTGAGGCAGGAGGACTGAAGTTCAAGCCCAGTCTGAGAACTTAGCAACTTACCAAGAACCCATTTCTAAATAAACAAGTTAAGGTGCCAAGGGTACAGCTCAGTGGCAAGTACAAGGTCATGAGTTAGATCCTCAGTACCAAAAAATAAATAAAATAAACCATTTTTAAAAGCTGGGGTTATAGCTCAATCTGAAGGCCCCATGTTCAATCCCCTGTACCACCACCAAAAAACAATCAAACAAACTAACAAAAAATGCTGTATCTGTTTGGGTGGCAGTGAGCCCAGAGGACTCTGGCATCCTGGAAGCCAGATAGTGAACAGAGAAAGATCTAAACGGCATCAGGAGTTAGGCTGGCAGGAAAAGCAGGCCTGAGACTGTGCCTGTGACTACTGCGGCTGACACAGTCTATCAGACTCAGAGGCCAGAGCCTTCTGTTCAGGTTCACTGAAGTTTCTGCTTCTGAAAACCAAGTACAGTCCTGTCGCAATCCATGAACCACTTCCACAACCTTCAAAAAGTGGTTAACACCGATATCTCTGTTTTCTCACCTCACATTCACTGAAGCACAGTCCTCCGGATCCCTGCGATCACTAGTCAACAGCATTCCTACAGCCATAGCCATTCCCTGGCCCATAGTCCTTCCTCCTCCACAGTTCCTGGCTCTACCAGACATTCTCTCCTCTCTCTCCCTCTCTTTTTTGGGTTCTCCCTCTCTAACTATACCATTTTGAATCTTTCCTGGTTCCTCTTCCTCTGTACCCCAGGGGCATGCTCCAGAATAGGTGTCTAATAAGGGGTTGGGGACAAAGCCCTCACTGCTGTCCCTTTCCCAGAGCGGTCCTCAGAAACTCACCTTGGTAGCAGGATACAGGAGAGGACCTGGAGCTTCGAGATCTTGCCTGCTTTCTCTTTGTGAATGTAACTAACCAGTAGGTCTTCAAACTGCCACAAAATAAGGATTAACCTTACAGCCACCAAACATGATTCCAATTTCCTAAAAAAAATAGCCTGGAGCTAGATGTGGGCCAATCTTATTGCAGTTTGCAGTGGAAAAACAAGCACACAAACTGTACTATAACAACAAACAGTAATTTAAAACATTTTAATATTGTCACTTTATTTGAAGTATTCCAAAGGAAATCCAAGTCATAATTCATAGTTCTGTCAGAATTTTCCAAGATTTCCAAGAAGAAGAGCTATGATTACTTACACGTTAATCATTGTATTTATTCTATTACATGATAGATTTGCCCATAAGCTCATGGGAGGCCTTCATTCCTGCTCCCACTACTGTTAAGAGCCTCTGATTCCAATGGTGCTGACTCTAACTCATTTCGTCAACTACAGTCTTCACCTGGTCTGCATAGCTCGGAGACAAAAACCCAAACTCTTCAAAAGGGCCCTCAGGACCCTTTCACTTCTAGGTTCTACGTAGCACCCACCTTCATTCACACCGCTGGCCCCACCCTGAGCTCTGATCCATAGGCAGCTGCTGAACTTCCCAAATTCCAAACTTTTCAGCCTCTGCGACTTTGCATGAACTTTCATTCCCCAGCATAATGACCCTTGTCAGAAGTGTCACTTCTTTAGGAAGCTTGTGCCAGAATCCCCAGTCACCAGTCCTTCCTTCCTTTGGGCCCCACCACCCTGCACAGTGGGTCTCATTGTACCACAGTTAAGTCCATCCTCCTGATGAGGGGCATCTTCCTCCAGCCCGACTCCAAGCCCAGGACCTGTTGGGGAATGAAAGAAAGGATAAAAGAATGAACAAATGAATTAAAAGTGACTGCTACAATTAATACTCACCAAAGGATTTTGTTGCTGTTGTTATTATTGGTGTGGTTGTTGTTTCCAGTACTGGTGATTGAACTAGGATCTTTGCATTGAGTCACATCCCCAGCCCTTTTTTATTTCTTATTTTGAGACAGAGTCTTGCTAAGTCATTAAGTTAACCGAAATGGGCTTGAACTTTCAATCCTCCTGCCTCAGCCTACCAGAGTGCTGGAATAACAGATGTGTGCCACCACACCCAGCTCACTAGAATGCTTTTATTAACCCACAAAAAATAGTGGTCCCTCATGGGTCTGTACTGGGTAGAAGAAATGCCCTAAAGTTTTTGAAAAAGAATTTTTGAGGAAAAGAGCACTATATTTCTTTAATATAATAAAAAGACACAGATGCATAAGACTAAAACCTTTTTAAAACATAGACTTGCAAATGTTTCTGTGACTTTAGATTGCTTTTCTATATTCGCAGATTTTAATTACTTGCCTAATAAAAGAAAACCGTCCTATATAAAACTATTATCATTCACTAGAATAAGAGAAAGCTATTATAACAGGCTTTTAAAATGTTGTTGGCTTAAAGGACAAGAATGTGATTTGGCTCCTGTAAGTACTTAAGAGTCTTGAAAAGACCCAAACAAGCATTTTTAATCAGCATTAGTGCTTTTAAAGAAATTTTTAATCTGCCACTTAAGAGACACTAATGTAAAAATTGGCAAAAATGAAAATAAAAAGCTGTCACCTTTATCATACATTATCTAAATGCACCAAAGCAAATCTATCTCCAATTCCCTGACCTGTTCTGGGTGAACACAGCAGGAACTAACTTTATATCCTAATTGGTGTCACTGGCTACAACAGTGTTGAGAATAAAGGAATATAAAGTACCAGTTATAACAAAGGAACAACATATAAATGTGGACCACAGTAACTTCTAGTGTGAAGCAAACATTAAATCTCAGGTTATCTAAATATTTTAAAAGCTACGAAATGCGATTCTAGTTCAGTAGCTTTAGTCAAACTGTAGACGCCTAGCCACGAATTACACACAGCGTTCAGTTCTCTCGTCCCACGCTGCAGCTGTCACAAGCCGCAAGACATTCGATCCACAAGAAAGTAAAGATCTAAAGAGCCAAGTTCCAACCACAGACACTCAGCACACACAGAAGGGCATCTAGAGAAACTTCTGCTTGTGGCATCTGTGGACATTCTGGCATTGGTAGCATACTGGGAGATGATTATCTGGACACAAGATCTGAGAATGAAGGCGAAAAAGCCTGGCTTCTCTTCCACATATCAAACATGTGGCCTCTATTTCATGAGTTTCATAAAGCAAGGAATAAATGCTATGTAAACATGCTGCCTACACGTTAAAACAAAATGATCACTGGTTTTTGTATGTGCATGAGGTGGTGTGTGTAAATGAATGAGAGAGAGAGGGAGGGAGAGAGACTGACAACTTAAGACAGGCAGATGACTGAAGAGACAGAAAAAGCAGCAAAATTATCTGCTTAAAAAGAAGTCAAGTGGTATATAACATTACAAAGCAAAACTGATTATTGAAAAGGAGGCAAGAACGAGAAAGTTATCTACATAAGAAAAATGCATATGGAACTGCGCGAATCTGAAGAGAGGCAGGAGAGACTACAACCAAAAGCAGCAGTGACATCAAAAAAGAAAATAAGGTGGCACCAAGTGTGACCATTGTTTTTTTCTCTTTTTTACAAAATCCTCATCTAGATAAGCAGTTTGATTTTTTAAAAGTTTACCAAATTCATGGGTCTATGTCAGATCTTAGTCTTTTTCAATTAGGTTTTAGAATAATGAGTAAAGAAGAAGTGTATTCATATTTGTTTCATTTCTAATCAGTACAAATGACAAGTATTCAGTGTCTAAGTGCTTTGCTTCCGATGGAGGTGCCAGAACCAGCTCTTAGTGTTTTTATTGTTAGATGTACTAATTTCATATTTCTTGCTATGAGAAAAGGGCAACACTCTTGTTACTCCCAACACTACAACTCTCCAGAATTTGTTCATACTGAAACAACACAGATTGCCCTGCTTCTGCATTTCCCTAACGCCCTTTATTACATGCTGCTGCATCATCACTCAGGATCCTCCCTTGTCCATCCTGTCACTTGAGTGCCAGAGTCCAGTGGCTCTCTCAAGAGTTGCTACTGTGCTTTGTGGATGAAGACACAAAAGCAAGTCTTGTCCAGACCATTCAGGACAATGTGAGCATTAATTCAATTTCTGATTATATTAGTTTCACTTTGGGAATTGTATAGCATAAACAGCATAGCACACTTTCCTATCATGTCTGTTCTTGAACTCCTTAGGGTAATTATTTATCCCTGGAATGTGATTCTTTTCAACACAGACAGCCTTTCAAGCCCTGCCTTCCACACACCACTTCCAGTGGAGTAGGATGGGGAGGGGTCAAGACAAGTATTCTCATTTCTGTAAGGAATACCCAATTCACCAACACAGCTTAAGCCTGCAAACTTCAATGCCTACATGTTGATTGGATGCCAGAGAGCATCACTCAGAGCGTCTGCTGGTATTGCAGAGCTACAGTCTCTGAAGCTCTCTGAGGATAATGACAGAGCCACCTGAAGGACTGCCTGGGGAAGAAGTTGGGCCATCCTGGTGCAGTGATGGGAGATACACAGGAGAAAGAATGTGTGATAATGCTTCACAGCCCCAGGGTGCTATAACTTGAAGGTTCTATAGATCAGAAAATGGAAGTGTGAGAGATGGCACATAGACTCGGACGTGACTCAAGTCCAGGGCTTGGCAGTAGACGACAAGCACCCTCAGCGCTCTGAATTTGTGGTCCTTATATAAATGAGAGGCAACAAAATCAGTGCATCTACACTTTGATGGTGACTTGATCTCACAGTTTTAAGAAAGACTAGATTACCCTCAGGAGTAATTGTTTGTCAGCCCACCTTCCTAGAATCAGGACCAGGCCAGGGAATCCATTATGATCCCACAGGTAAGAGGCTTTGACCCTCCAGGTTCTTCTGGTCAACCTTACATGAGCAACAGGGAGTACAGATCAAAGAGTCCCCAGTGAAGAGCAGCAGAGAACAGGACTCACAAGGATACTGGTCTCAGTTTGAAGCACCTCACCCAGATGGCATTGCTGCCCCAGCTGCTCCCAAGGGCACTCCAAAGCACAGGGTTCCCTGAGGTGAGTTGCAGAGACTGGAACAGACAATACAATGTACAAGACGTATTTATGTTAAGGATGAGCAGCTCTGTCTCTTACTCCATGAGCGCTATGGAGGTATCCAAGATAAAGAGTGATTAAGCAAAATGTCCAATATTCAGTTGCTAAGAGATAGAATTTGATTTCAGTCCAAAAGCCTGATTATGGAATCTGAGTTTTTTGCTATGAAATGCTCTAAAGAGATCATAGACTTCATATTCTGATGGACTTGGATTTGAATCACTAGCCTGACAATTTAGGTAAAGCATACTTCATAAGATGGCTTTGCAAGGATCACCCAACTTCTTCTGAAGGGCCAATGATAAATTCTTTAGGCTTCACAGTCCGTACAGTCTCTGTCACAGCCACTCAGTTCTGTAGTAGAAAGTAACCACAGATCAGGCATAAATGAATGAGCATTACTGTGTTCTAATAAGGCTCTGTATAAAAGCAGGCAGTGGGCTGAGTTCTTTCCACAGGCTTTAGTTTGCCAAATACTTTTTTGAGAACTAATTCAGATAATGACAATAAAGAGTTATCTGTGCTTGATAATCATTCATAATTATTAGCTATTATCCTTGTACCAACAAAATAACCATATTTTAAGCTTTTTAGCTTAGGGTTCTAGTGTGCCTGCCATTTTTTAAAGTATTATTTTATAGTTACATTGTACATAGTGGAGGGAAAGTCATAAGTGAAAAATATTTGAATTCTTTCTTTTTATTGCTATTGAGTTATTATAACTCTTCTTGAGTTATTTCTCTACTGAAAACTGTCATTATCTTTGAAATGTGAGTCAAAGGAGCTGATGACAATACAAGTTGCAATCATTGGCTCCAAATATATGTATGAAAAAGTAACTAATGTCCTTTGGTGTAACTTTAGTATGTATTTAAAATGTTTGCATTCCTTCATATTTTTTTTTTCTGGCACAGAGGATCAAACTCACAACCTCATGCTTGCCAGGCAGACACTTTACACCACTGAGCTAAGTCCCCAGCCCTTGTCTTTTTGAGACAGGGTCTCGCTGTGCCATTCAGGCTGGCCTTGAGCTCACTTTATAGCCCAGGCTGGTCTTGAACTTGCAAAGATCCTCCTGCCTCAGCCTCGCAGGTGCTGAGATTACAGGCGTGCACCACCAGGCCCAGCCCTTATTTTTATTTAACTAACATAAAATAGTAAGGATTTTAGACACTACAAGTCAATTTTTTGAAACTTATTTCCAAAACTGCATGACATTTTTGCAATATATAAGGCTTTATTATAATTTGGGATTCCCATAACCATTTAGCCATGGCTTATTTAGAATCTGCTCATCTTTTGTGAGCCACGTTTCTTGGCACTGGGGGAAAGTCCCTCCCTGCATTCTATCCCTTTGGTTTGAAACAGCTATCATTGGTGTCAACTGTCATGGAGGTGAACACTGCGAGCTGTAAACTGTGAGCTGTGACATTGGTTGCTTTGGCTGGTTTCATGTCCAGCTGTCAGGAGAACATTTGTCAGACAGAATGGAACCAGAAAGTGCAGACTGGCAGAGGTTTTGGATGCTTATGAAGATGTAGTCCTCATCCCAATTATCCCTAAGGTCTAGCCACACTTCTGCCCTTCCATACTTAGGTTATGAGAGACAAGGAATTCCCCTTTTGCCTAAGCGAGTTTCACTTGATCTTGGACTATGACATCACCCTTGAGTGATGCGAATCACCCCCACTTGCCTTATCTCATGAGAAACTTCCTCACGTGCCACTTACCAGTTGTGTGGTTTTGTTCTCCCAGAAAGTAAAGAATAAAGCTCATTCAAGGGCAGAACTCAGATCAGCATTCTGTACATCTCTTACCCAGAAGACCTGATAGAACCAACTGGGTCAGTAAGAGAATGAATTGAAATGAGCAGACATAGAGTTTGCATTTTTCTTTTATAATTAATGCAATTGGGAACATTTTACTCAATAAGGGGAAAATAGAAAAAACTCCTAAGTTATCTAAATCCTTGATATCCAAGAGATATAGCATGGGTTATCTTGCAGCAAGTGGCCTCAGGGTTTTGCAGTAAAGTACTACTTTGGGAAACCCTTGTTTTTTAAAAAGAAGGAATAGCAGAATTCCTTCTTTTTTAATTTGCTCGGGTTATAGAGACACACACGGCCATTCAGTAAGCAGGCAGCAGGTTTGGCTACATATGTGGCGCAGTGTTCCCAGTTCTCCCTGTGTAGCCGCTGAGCAAACTGATTTTTAGAGATTAGCCTGATAGGCTCCTTAAGAGGGAGAAGAATCAACTATCCAAATACACTTTCACCTGATGCCCAGGCAGCAGGTGCAAGAAAATGAGCGAGACCTCTGGGAACCAGAGATCTGATTTGAAGCCCAACTCAGACTTTTTAACTGAGTAGGTTACTTAAATAAGTTTTCTGAGTCTCTGTTTCCCAGAATAATTGAGCTAGTGAGATAAGCTTCTTCAGAGGGCTGAACAGGATAATATATATAAAATCTTTTATGGTGAATGATTCCTTTCATTTTATAGGTCTCAAGTATAACAGTCATCCAGTATTAGTGAGAATTAGTGTATTTGCTTCTCCTGGCAATAACCCTGAGAAAATAGATATTTTGAGGAAGTGAAGGTAGAGAGTATTTAGAAGGTGGGATATAGAAAAAAGAAGGAAGACTTTGGTGGCCTTTCACAGAATGATAAATCTAGACAGTTAGAGGACCAGGGAGGACTCTACTGGCAGCAAGGATGAGAAGGTTATAAGGGAAAGGACCCAAAGAGAACACAGGAAAAAAGTTGGAAGCCATCAAAAAACTGTTGCATTTTTAAAAAATCTGCTCTGAGGACAAGATTCCTGGCCTTCCTCAAATTCTTTGTGACCCAAAGGAAGGCAAGAATCCATGTCATACCTTCTAATAATGAGCACATCTACAGCCAGAGGGGTATGCAGGGAGAGATTAAGCGTCCTCTCTGGCTGAGGTTCAGCACAGCACAATCACACCTGACCCTGAAAATTAGCAGGCCTTGCTCAGGGCCAGCTGTAGTTTGCAAACCTCAGAGCAAATGCAGCCCAGCAGGGCTTTCTGGGAGGCACTGCTGTCTCTCTCCCTCAGTCAGGAAGTGCCTGTGGAAGGCAGAGACAGAGAACAGACACCCAGCTAACAAGTGTCTAATCCTCACCACAACTTGCTTGCACAGCTGTAGCCCATGCACGTGACATGTCCTTCATCTGCACACTTGCCAGCCACAGCACTCAGGGAGAACAGTTTTATAAAGGGTAGAGGGAACCAAACACCACTGGGGATTCTTTCCAAAAGTCACTCGAGAATGCCCTTCCTCTCTGGAGTACTTGGTCCGGCTACATCTATCTTACTAATGTTCTTCTATCAGAGACTGAATTTCAGATGACAAACTGTTTTTTTTTCCTGGAATCTTCCACTTTGTAGCTGCTTATTAATTACCACTGCTGACCTCACATGCAGGACCTGAATGTTTAGTCTGCAGTTTGTGTAATCATTCTCCTGTTTCATAATTACTCTCCAGAATTACTTAGCTTTAAATGCACCACCACAAAGTCTGTGCTTTTCATTTTCTTATCAGAACATTATCAGAATGCTTTGCTCAGGAGTAAAATGAATCTTTATTCAATATGGGTCCTTGCAACAAGTTCTCAATTTTATGCTACCTCTCAAGCTCTTTGTTCAGGAACAAGGTGAGTGGGTCCTAGGGGAATGGGGAATAAGAGAAACTCACACTGTTTTCACTGTAAATATGCAAGGAATCCTCTTACTTCCTGAGGCAAGAGGACGTCACTTCTTCATTTTCCAAACTGACCTTGACCAGGTTGGAATAGTAGTAACACACTTTGAGAAGTAGCCTTAGATATTCACTTGCTACACCAAGTATTCAAACTGAACTTGGTCACATGGAACCAGCAAGATAGGCCTATGCAGAGGGACTGGACTCCTGACATCAAGGGAAAAGCAGAAAGGGAAAGAAGCCCAAAATGGCTCTGTCTTCTCTTGAAAACAAAGGAATCAGAAGCAATTTCTATGTAAAGCAGGTCTTCCATGGTGCCTACAAGAAGCTGCTATCCCCAATAGTCAAGGACCCCAGCTGTTTCTAGCACTAAACATTCACCTGAAACTTCACTACAGCCAAACTGGCATACTTACATCACTTTCGTACATAGGGATCTTTTACCACTTCTCTAATTCCACTCAGACTTTCTGCCTGTCTTGAATACCCCCTTCCTACTGAAATGTGCCCCTCCAGGAAGATTTTCTCTAGTATCTCTGAAACAACTCCAAACACTGCATTTGTAAATTAACTGTTCAGTTATGCTCCTTTCTCTGTCTTACTTCTATTGTTATTCTAAAGTGTCATTTGATTTTATGATTACTTAAATTTGCAGGGTTGATGTATTTTTAATAATGCAAGTTCCTTGAAGACAAAGCCTTGTCTTGCTGTCTTCACATTGCACAGCATCAACAATACTCAACAGATGCCTTCCTTTGACTTAATCTATTTGCTGTATCATACACAAAAACAGATTCTTGCCTTCCTGGAAAAAGCCAGAAAAAAATAAGTAGACCTGTGATTCAGCCCTGTTACCAATGATACTTGATGGCATCATTTATCAGTTGATACTATTGTTTTAGTAATTGCATTGTTTTCTCATTTCT